>QVOA01004714.1:0-47904 GCA_014825685.1 Pseudomyrmex cubaensis | reverse complement strand
GAAGCAAAGATTTCAAACGCTTTTTCACATAATAAAAAAAAAAGTATGACATTTTATATTATATACTTTATAAAAATACATGCTTTCTTCTTTTTTTATTTGTTACATTATACACAACTTATTTTTGTAACAAAAAATGTTGAAAAATATTAATTGAAAAATTTAACTAAAGTTTGTAATTCTCTTAAATATTATAACGTATTGTTTCAATAAGTTTTTTCACGAGCGCGTGAGAGAAAGAGAAAACCATCGTGCATTTTATTTTGTTTGATCAATCAGAAACCCAGATAGTTCCGCTAATCTGATCGATCACTTTCCGATTTTAAAGCGTGCTTCCGTCTCGACGGTGGTTTCGCACGAGCGATCGAGCGTGTCCGCTTTGCTCCCTCGCTCTTCGTCCACAAAACAGAAACGCGCCTTTCTCGCCCCTTTCGTTCTCGGTCGCCGCCGCGCCGTTTTCTCGTTTTACACGACGAACAAAAACGTCTCTTCATAAACGTGTGACAGGTGCCTATTGGCAAGCTAATATCGTGCCCGCTAACACAATATGTAAGGTTGAGCCGCGTCATTACGATGCAATTATGCGCGCGGCGCAGTTTTGCGAACGTATTCAATTAATAGAGGCCCGGCCTGAGTGTGCCGTTAGCCGGCACACTTTTGTTATGCTAAATTGTTAATCGCACATATCTAAGCTTCGCGGTTTGTTAGACAACGCAATTAACCAGGCGCATTCTGCAGTTAGGCGGAATATTACAAAATGCCGCGCTCGTTCGTGCGTTTCTTATCGCGATATCGCGTTGTGATTCAACAGTGAAAAGTTTCCGAAAGAAAAGAGAATTAATTGTTGTCGTGAAGCAAATGCCGTGAGAGAGCAAAACCGTTTGTTATTACATAAAATGCTCGAAACGTTGTGATAAAATCAACTTTACTAACAAATATTGTTAATGAACGCTACGTTGGACAGACATTGCATTTATCTCACAATATCATATTGATTAAAATCTTAGTTAATCATCGATTATGTACGGCAACGAGAACAAACGCGAAAGAAGACCTGACACGACTAGACGCAAATAATAGCAACAATTGGTTAAACTAGTTCCGTGCCGTGATGACAAACACGCGTTATGTAACTTATTGGGTTAATTCGTAACGCTCGTTACATCGCGAGAGCGTGCATCGGCCTTTCGCGCAACGATGGCCTAGTATAAATTGCGTGATTTTCTTATTGGTAACAGAGACGATTAACCTGTTTCATGAGTGCAGAAACTGGTTGTCGGAAAAATTTCCGATATGCGTGTGCATGTGTGTGCTCGTATAAATGGAAATATATTGAAGTGTAATTTCAAATATAATTTCTCGAGATATTCTGTTCCACCTATCAACACCCCGACCTGACTTCGGAATAAGTAGCACAGATAATAATTGCAAATTGCGCAGATAAAGTGAACAAATATTGAATTAAATCTTATCTGTTGCAAAATAAACAATTTAGAGATAAATTTTTAACTTTATTAATTTGTCCTTTTTTTTTTTTTTTAATTCTTTCCTTACAATCTTGCAATTTTTCATACTGTGATGTACGAAACTGCAAAACCGTTCTCTTCGTCGCAGCGCAAGAAAATAAATGCAACACGCGCGGAGAAAAGAGCGCGAGTTAGAGAAATCGCGAGTAAAACGTTGAAATATGAAGCTCATTTTCGCGTTTCGCAGCTGCGCTAAGTACAAGCTGCGGATGAACCGAGCGAGAAAAGAGAAAAAAAATGCTCGGCACCCTGTCAAATAACTCTTCATCTCTGATCATCCCGAGTACGTTCTTCGCCGCGCGCACTTGCCGTATAACGCGCAAGTTTGCTATACTCCACCGCTTGCGCAATTTTGCCGTTACGTTGTCCGTAGTACCGTTTTGCAAGAGAGCATCGCTCAGAATCACGTAATTCGCAAGAAATGAATATTGCAGTCCTTGCAAAAAATAAAATGCAACCAGTCACAAGAATTTGCCTAAGTACGAGAATTTGTGTCGCGTAAAAACTACTGGGAAGAGGGTTTTTGTTGCCTGAGAATTTCAAATATTTTCCCGTTCTTTCGCTCGTTATTATCTCATCAATTGCTTAATAAAAAGTTTAAGCGCCGAACTGTTTCTTTTGTTTTAAACGTAAAACGTGGATATAGATTTGATATTTAATCGAACCGACATTGCACGTTTAATTCAATAAATAATAACGCGATCGATTTAGCCAGAAATTAAGAAGAAATATTAATACAAAAAGATAACAGAGATACAATTTTCCGAGACGTTATTCGATATAAGTAATAGCATTTAATTGATATAATATGTACAAGAGTCGGTGTGTCCCTCTTGTTCTTCACTCTTCGTTTTCTTCATTCGACGACTCAACGGCTTTCGGTTCCGCCGCATCGAGACCGCGGCTTCTTTCTTTTATACTACGTCTCTCTTCGAAGCTCTCATCGTTCTTCCCTGTCTTCGACAAACTTCGTTCTTCTCTGTCTTCCGTCTTCTTCTTCTTCTGCGTTGTCTCAGTCGACTTATGTTTCTTCTTCTACACGCGCTCTCGGTGGTATACGGTCGCAAACTTCTTCCTGGTCGTGTTCTTTATCTTCAATTCCTGCGGGCTTGGCATTACGACGACTCGAAGACGATGAAGACACGTGATTTGTGTATCCCAATGACTCGCGGAATTACAGGGAACGATATTCGGGTTGCTGCATCCTGCTGCATTCAAAACAGTGACCCAAATATGCTCCCTGTAATTCCGTGGAGCGATGATTTTCATAATAATACTCGACGCGAACAAAGAAATAGAATGTTTAAAAAAATATCATTTTTTAACAAACGAGAGAGAGAGAGAGAGAGAGAGAGAGAGAGAGAGAGAGAATAATAAATCAATAAAAATCTCTTTTATATTTGTCATATATATTTGATAAAATATAAAATCAATATCGCAATCTCTCTCGCTAAAAGCAAGTATAGGAAAACAATTTTAAAAAGATTCAAAATTTTGTGTAACAAATTCATACGTAAAATGATCAAAGAAATCCCGTGTGTATCAAATATTTTTCGATCCACAATCTGTGCGAGTCGCGACGAACTGGGTGGTGCCGAGCTACTGCGATACGCATTATTATCGATGTATTATAAATTCCCGGACGTCTTATCTACTTCTCGGTACCTTGATCTGCGTGCCAGAAACTCGAAACGTAACGATATCTGCGTTATCTAAGAGCGAACTTCGGTGCGTGTGTTTACAGTGGGTGGTCGAGGAAGATAGGAAGACGTAAGTAAAGCTCCGGTGTAAAGTTGCCGAAAAGGAAAAGCGACGAGAAGGCTTCGTGTGGCACTACGGATCGTTCTGCCGTCATACCGAGAAGCAAACTGTCTCGTTTCATGTCACCCGATATTCAATTGAATGCGATCGCTCGGAAGAAGACACCTATTGTCTCCGTCACGAATGTTTAATAAATTCGCGGCAGGTAACGACGAATTTTCAAACGCACGGAGCTTTGATTTCAATATTTTTTGTGTTTCGTCACGTTTCGGACGCAAATGCCTAGAATAGTTCTGCTCAACTAATGATAGTTCCTTCAAGAAAGTGTAAGGTGACGCTTGTAATTTATTATATCTGCACAATGCAGTGAATACATTTCCACAAACACAACAAGAAAAAGTTACTTTTCAAACAAAAAGAAACGTTCTTTCCTTGAAAATATTAACAAACTCGATTGTCGTTACGAAGTTAGTCGTTTCCTCTCACAGTTTCTCGTTTCCTTTAGCTTTTCTAATCGCTCACAGAAAGCGCAATTAAAAAAAAGATAATGGCAATGAGGTATAACCGCAAATTGCTTCGCGGGCCGGAAACGCATATGTACGCGAGGAAATAATCATGCAAAACGCAAAGAATTTCTAAATATGTTGTGCGTTCGATAAGAAAAACTTGCGATTCAATATGACACTTTTTGAAAGAACGCGTAAAATTTTACGAGACAGGACTTAGGATTCTCCTACGTGATCGGACGAATGCTTCGGTTGTTTTCGTTGGAATAATAGCGCAGCGAGCGGTCGACCGACGTTCGAGGAATTCGACGAGAAAGAATTACACATGGCAAGAGGAAGACGCTCTGAGACGAGAAAATCAGCACGGTTCCGATTGCAAACAGTCAGCGATGTGAGTGAGAGAGCGAAGTTTCGTTTTGCGCTCCAGCCTGCGCGTCTCTATGCGTATACAAACGCGCGGGCGAGGAAAGAACGAGGAGAAAGAATCGAGTCCTAGCTCCTCGCTCTTTCCTCTTTGGCAATCATAAAACCTCTCACGGCATTCCTGACCGAGTATACTCTATTCGCGTGGTCCCCCGCGAAAAATTTCTGCAAAATCACGCGCGCGCTCCTTTCGCACCGCTCGCTGCTGCGGTATGAAGAGTAAATGCTCGGATGTGGCGAGAGCAATTCTACGGAAATATCTGCCCGACGATGACGGTCCAGTTGCGGAGAGAGCCCGGTAATCGGTTCGGCGAGGTTCTACGAGGCCGAACGCGAGTAAGCGAACAACTTGGAAAAACCAATATTGAACTTCCTTCTCAAATCCGAATCCGTCGAACAGGTTCGACGGTTAACGAGCGGAACTTGTACGCAACAACTTGATTACCGCGATCACTATAACGTCGTTTAAGAAATTGCAACGCAAATGAATTCAGTCGGAAATATAAATTTGCGGGACGAGTCTTGGTCTCGATTTTTACTGACTTCGTCCTTGTTTTTCTCTTTTCTTCGTCGAGAAAAAGACTCTCTTCAACCTACTTATTACACGTGTACAATTATATTACGAATTTTATTAAAATCTCAAAAGCTATTTATATATTTTACAACATGCGTGCGCACCTTCTGTTGTACTTTTTGACTTCGAAGCGAAAATTGCGCTTTAATTACGAGTCCAAGCCAATTAGCCGATTCTCGGATATGTTCGACCTTATTTCTGAGGGAAAAAAAAAATGAAAATCCACATCGACTCTTGCCGCTAATGACGGTAAATGGATATCGACGAAATGTGTCGTTGTTAAAATAAGCTCTTGTGTCTCGGCAAAAAAAAGAAAAATACTGAAATCATTTGAGTATACACGTGTACACGCAGAGATCAGCTAAGAGAACAAGCGCGCGCTACACTCCTCGCGTGCCTATCTTCGCGAATTACGAATTACGTATGAGATACGTAGGCGAGGCGCATTAAACGCAAATAAAATAAATTTGCGAACGAGGCCGCCGCCATACAAGAGCGAGAAGGAATAGTACGCGGGGTCGTTCGCTCTCCCGCAGCTGCGGCGAGAGCTGGCGAGGCAGAAAACGCCGGCGCGAGAGCCACGGCCTCTCTCGACGGTGATCTCGAATTCCCTCGTAAAATCCGTATCCGCGCGGCGGAGAATCGCAGCCGCAGTTTTACAATGTCGAGCTCTCACCGCACGCTGTTCCTCTTTTAAACTTTAAAAGGACTCCCTTCTGAAGCACCGCTACACGACGGGCTCCACGGCGGCGTCGGTAAAAAAAAAAAAAAAAAAAAAAAAAAAAAAAAAAAAAAAAAAAAAAAAAAAAAATAATGCTTTTATTTAATATGTGCATACTCTCTGTCTCTCGCTGCGTTACACACTCGTTGCGCATTCGGTGCACGCGGTAGTGCGCCTTGTTGTTTCGCGAGATAATCATTGCCGGTCTCGCCGGCAGATACGTGCGAAACAGTACAAAAGAATTGAGGGTCTCGCGCGGCGGCGCCAACAATCGTCTCGCGAGATTTTTATGTCCGTACGTCTGCACGTGATTAAAAAAAAAAACCGTCGTGTTCCCTTTAAAAGTATATCTTTCAGACACGAGTCGATTCTTTTTGTAACATTCCATTTTGTAACGACCGTAATTTATATTATTCGATTTATTCATGCAAATTAAAATAAAACGTCTGTCAATTGCAAATTAATTTCGTTTAAACTCGTTCGCTAAAAACCGATAAAACCATTAACGGAAACATCGTTTCACCCTCAAGTACACGTACGAGAGAATCACGTAAAGTTCATACAAAAGTCATTATCGCACGCCAGACTACTTGCGTATTCGAGCAATGCTATCGAGAAATAAACAAGAATCACGTATCGGTAGGAGCATCTCATCTCTGAGAACGTTCCCAGTTATTTTCCTCCTGACGCCCTCCCGATACGTCGTTCTGCGAAATTCACGCAAAGCACGCGAGCACGCCTAACTAATCCTTATTGCATTTATTAAATTTGTTGGAACGTACATACAAAGAAACGCCGATAGAAACGTTCGCGGTATGAAATGGGCAGAGTCGACGAGAGTATCGTGATTAAACCTCCCGGTAATAGACCGGTCATTTACACCTTCATTATCATTATCTACGATAACTGTGTGTTCTACCGCGCGCGCGCGCGCGCACGTGTTTCGTGAAAGAGCAAATTGTCGGCAAAAGAACCGCATGCAGGAATTAAATGCCTCAGAGATCATCATCATCACGAGCTGTCACGAACGTTGATCTACGGCAAACACGTCTCCAAGCATTCCAAGCGGGATTTTCACGAATTAAGGAAATTATCCGGAAACTATTCAGGATGTATTTTCGCACCAACGCACGTATCGCAACTGCACAGAAGGTGGACTCGGTTATTCTAGTTTTTATGTCTACAAAAAGTTTCATCTAAATCACAATTGTTCCTCACGATATAATTTGTCAAATTTGTCATAATGTTCGACGTTTTCACTTTCTCAGAAATGTCACGTCAGTTTTCCAGTAATTTTCAGACTTACTATCTCGGTCGGAACAGCAACACTGTTCCGCTTCGCTCTCGCGTCTATAAAACTATAATTCGTGAAAGTTTTTACGTTGCCGCCATTTGAAAACCTTCTGTTATTGTTCTCACAAGAATCAACGAATAAAAGGAAGCGCAACTTGCACACCCGATACGTGAGAGCGCATCAATGTGCGTGCGAGAAATATCGCGTGTGCGTTTGTTCGCGCGCGCGATGGTGAGCGTTGCATCGTAGTAAGGCGCGTCCGTGTACACGTGCGTAGCCGAGTGTGTGTATGTGTGTAAAGTAAGGTGGGGTACTGACCGCACATTCCACGGGGAGGTGACCGCCTCTCCCGTCTGCAAGAACCTATACACACACTACATAGACGTCGGTTTTAGTCGACATCTACCGCGAGGCGCGGTACGTGTGCATAGAATTTCCCGCAAAAAATAACACAGCCTCGCTCTCTTACGTGCCGGTTATTAGGAAGTTATGTGGATGTTTTTTCAGTCTGCGCGTCGGGGGATTTTGATCTGCGGTTTCGAGGAATACACGTCGCCCGTCGGACGTGAATATCGAAGGTACAGAAGCAATGATGAAAAAGTTACGACGTGTGTATTTTTCGTTTTTTGCTCAAATATACACTTACGCTAAGTAGAAAACAAAAATAATAATATACATATCTAAAACCGATCTTAAAAATTATTTGTGATATATACTCTGGAACAAGTTTCGCGCTCTTATTACAAGGCGAGACTTATTTCGCGCGTGTTCACGTTGCCGACGATGATTCGCGAAATCAGATCGATATGCGTCGAAATTGCACCGACCGGAGAAACGGGAATCGGATATGGTGAGGAAATTCGCGGGGAAAAGGTTTGCGAAAACTCCTGTTTATCTGCGGCAAGAAAGGGAGGCGCGAATAACCGCGTGAAAAAAAAAAAAAAAAAAAGAATTCCGCGGGGAGGTTATTTCGAGAAGAAGCTCGACTGCTTATATTGCAACCGGCATCGTGCAAACGCCAATGAGGGGCCATTAAACGATTACAAAGCGCGAGCGAACGTGTGAATGACCGTTTGCCGCCGCCGTGGCACTACAAGTCCCATACGAATACTACGGTGTTGTATACAACATGTGCGTACATATACATATACATATACATATACATATACATATATATAATATACAATGCGATATACCTAATACATATCCAAGCCGTGTTTGGAGGATCGACGCATGTTGAGGTGCACCACGTGCACACACCTTTTCCATTCATTACATCGCCCGCAACACCACCACCGTATAAGAGGCGCCCGTATAAGACGCTGCAAAGTGTTCCGAGTTACCGCGGGAAATCCCATCACGCAATCGCGTTGAATGTGTTATTACGGCGGCAAACGCGAACTTATAGTCGACGGCAGAAAATCCATCCCCCGACGGAGATACTTAGTCGTACAATCGAGTTTTTGCGCGCTTTTTCGCGACTCGCGATGCTCCTTTTAATGGGATTAATATCAGAGGATGATCCGCGCGCGCCGACCGAAGAGGATCGCGCTCGATCGGCGAATCGAACCAATGCAGAAAACACGCGTGGAACGCGTGTATAACGTGCGCATCACGGAGTCCACGGTAATAACACCCGGATGAGATAGGAAACGCGCGCGCGCTACTCCTTCCGCTATAACTTTCTCGATAGAATCGATAGATTAACTTCTGCTAAGTCAATCTGAAATTTAAATGCCGCCGCATATCGAATACTGACCGCGGAAGAGAGTCATCCGATCGGTAGCGATCAAAAAGTAAACGCACCGCTTTTATAATCTCCCGGCAGTTCCATCTCATGATTTTCAAATATATCGCGCGTAAAATATGTCTGTGCGTTCGACTTCTTGATTCAACTAAAATATTTCGCCAAAATGAAACTATTAACATACTTGTTTAAAAAGAATAACAATCATCGTATACCAAATGTACTTACGTTGTACAGAAATCTCTCAGCGGCAATAAATAATCGAATTAAAGCAATACCGCCGTAATAGAATTACGGTTATATACTCCGTAAAGATAAATGAGGGTTGCGCATTAGATGCTATTACACGTATCGGGTAGCTTATTAAATTAAGCGGGAAGAAATAGGGAGGAGAGGGAGAAAGGAATATTCGATCGATCTAGGAACCAAAGGCGCACAAAGGAAAATTAAAGCCGGCGTTTCTCTTCTAATCGATAATTCGATCGGGTCAGGCCCGCGATCGCGCCTTCGCGCACCATTACGCGCGCGTAACCGATGCCGGCGAGACGCCCGGTGTGTTCCAACGCTCGTACACGCTGCTGGTAGCGCCGATGTCCGGACACGTGGTGGATGCACATGTGTATATATGTACATATGTGCCGCGGTGATGTAAAACGAACGAGCGAGCGAGCGAGCGAGGGTCCACCCACATTCTAACCTACATACGAACCCCCGTGTGTACCGTTCAGGTATTATAAGGTACGCCGCCCTATACGCGACGCTTATCTCGTTGCAAGCTACATACGGACGCTCAACGAACGTGTACTTGACTTTTCCCTTTCGCTCGTTTGTTATCCATGAGATACGTGGAAGAAACCGCAAAGCGTTGCTCTCTCTTTCTTTCTCTGTCTCTTTCTCTCCCCCTCTCGGAACTGTTAAGAGAGAGAAAAATTGATAAATAGAGAATCAGAAATAGAACTCACGTGTGTGTTTACCGATTTTTTCGTCTGTACGATATTTATAGCGTTTCGATATACTATGACGACGGTAGGTTTATAGGAGCAACGACCTGCGACGTGATTGTAACGTGGTATCGCTGTAGAATTAAAGATACAAACTTGCAGGAACTTCTTTTACACGTTGAGCATTGTAATAAGATAGAAATAAAAAAAAAATCGAATTAAAACTCATGAAATCAAATCAGGATTTAGAAAACAAACAAATTCGGAATAGAATTCTTCGATTTTGAAATCGAGAGTCTTCGAAAGCGACCGGTTTAAGGAAAGACGAACATCGGTTCAAACTTAAAATAAAAGTTGCAAACGTAGGAGACGTAAAAAAACCAGAGAAATCGCCGCGTGTAGATTAAGATCTTAAAAAATATTTATGGAATGAACCAATCAAAGATCTCGCAGAGAAAAAAAGCGGATTCATTCCCGACGCGAAACAAAGATTCGGGTTAAGATAGAGAAGAATAAGAAGAAAGAGAGAAAAGCTGACTCTTGTTGGAACTCGCCCACACAATGCGCTCGCCTAGCGGAACATTTGTGAATTGTGACGTAGATCTAAGGAAAGAAAACGAGACGACGAGATAAGCGCTACCTCTGGTCAACGCGCGCGCACGCGGCTGTACGCAGTGATTTTAACGACTCCGACCTCGATCCGAATACAACGAGTATGTATTTTCTGTACCGCAACATCGTGTACGTGCACGTATCCGAGAAGAAGTTGCAGTCGCCAGACGAGCGTGTCTTGATGGATCAAGATTCCAATTCAGGGGCAATAAAGGCAAATATACAACGTGAAATGATTAAAAAGAGTTTAAATCATGACGTAGATCGGATAAAAAGAAACAAGATAAGATGGCGATAATATCAATCATCCTGACAAGTCAAACCTGTTCGAATCGATATTCTTAAAAGATGAATTTGAAAGCTGAAGTAGTTGAGATATATAAAATTTATATTAAGTTATTAATATATTAAGCAAGTTGATATGTTAAAAAGGCAGCTTCGCTAAAGATCACTATCATGTTTGTAGTGTTTGTCCGTCGAGAAATGTGAATAGAGAGACTGGCAATAAAAGAAAAGAATTCGTATAAATATTTTCATATCTGTTTTTCTCTCTTCTTTCTAAATGTTTTCGAAGTTCCCTCTAGCTTGTTCTTTACTTTTGCACAAAAACCTGCTTTACGACACACGCAATGCAAATGTTTGAGAAATGAGAATAAAAACGAGAGAGAAATGTAGAAACTAAACGCACGTCAGAGATACGTCTCGATTAAAAAAGTCTGGATGGTTGTAAACACATGGTTGTGTATTCTTCTCGATCGTAGAAGTATCTTCATTTCGGCACGTTTTCTCTCGAATATATTTCCGAAACCTTGCGTGAGTTTACGCTACTCCGCTTGACTTTTATATACGCGTGTACGTCTTCGAGAGATAAGCAATAATTTCCGACCGGGTCGATCGGGTGTATAATCGTGCCAGTTCTGAGAAGGAACGTGTGGAGTTATATTCCTGTGTGGATCGGCGATAATAATTGGTAACGGTACGAAAGGTGGGCAGGGTGAAGAAAAATGAGGGTCCGACGCGGGCTTCGGTTTTTCTTCGAAACGATGGAAATCTGAAGAGAGAAGTTCTCCCATCCAAAAGTATCAGACAGTCTGAAGCAGGTATCATATAATCCAACAAACATAAAAAATGACACAACAACTCTCAATCTTGTAGTGAGATATTTCTCCAAACATATCGTCTACCTTCGTTATTTTATGAGTTTTGACGCACACTGAAGGATACTGGACAGCTGATTACGTATCGTAAATTCAACAAATTAAAAAATGCCATAATTCTTTATCTTGTAAAATATTTCTCAAAACATACCTTTGTTATTTTATGCGTATCGCCGGAATTTTTTTTTTTTTTTTTTTTTTTTTTTTTTTTTTTTGGAGAGAGGTTCTGGAAATTTGGCTTACAGCATCGAAAGCTTGTGGCTTTCTTAAATTTCAGGATTTGCTTCAACTCGTTTCGAGATATATGCGAAAAAAAGTATACATATACGAGAAAGCACTAAGACGAGAACTAATGAGTTGAAAAATAATCGCGAAGAATAATCGCGCGTATTATTTTATCTCATTAGTCGACAAAGATTATTATCCGCGCGTTAATTCCAGGAAAAAAAACTTAGAGCCGGAGAGCCGGTGTGTCCGGAGAAGAAAGTTCCCGCGTGAGCGAAAATAATTTGCGCTTACTCCGGTTACACCTGTGGTGCGCCTACTTTCGACGACGTCCGAGACGCTCCGCTCGCTTGCTCTCTCTTTTTCTCTCGTCCGCAGATTTATCCCACCTGCGACTTCACCTTTCACGACGAACGTAAGAGGACGGACGAGAGATAAGGAGAGAAAGAGACGGGATAAAGAAATAGAAATGGTGGAACGAAGACGACGCGAGACGCGAGGAGAATCACAAACTGAGTTGACTCCGTGGAGTAATAAACTTTCTCTCCCCGGAGGAGAGTCTCTCCGCCGTCCATTGTTGGCCAATTGAAATAAACGGCGCGGCGGGGACGAATATACGACGTCGGTGTAACGAGGCACCGTGCTTCCTGGTGCCTCGGCTTAACGAACACGGTAAAACGGCCAGGAATGCGGACGAGGCAGCAGGCCGCGCGCGCTCCAGAGCGGTGCGGAACCGTACAGACGTAGCAGATTATCCGTTAAAACCCCGGCCGCGTATATTAGATTCGCGTTAAACTCGACGGTTCGCGGTGTAATAAAGCGCGTGGCGCGGTTTTACACTCCTTGCGCGCGCCGTTAACCTCTTCTGAACCTACACGTCAATTCGGATTCGATATACGTAGCTGTTTTTTTATACTATGCAGCAGATACTCGTCTCAATTAATTGCGTTGTACTAATGTTTTTTTGTGAGTGCAGATTAATTTCTAAAATAAAAAAAAATTGTAATAAGCGTTTTTGCAATTATTTACAATATAATATTTTCAATGACATTTCCAGTGCATAAAAATATGTTCAAAAAAATACAATAATTTATTCATGGAAAAGCCTGATGTGTCATTGTTCGCATTGATATTCTCGATACGGGTTAAATCCCGATACCTTATAAATAATAGACAACCCTTTGTTCGGGTAAAATATATATATTACCGCTATTGAACTTAGCGGCAATAATAGTGGCGAAACAAGCTCCACTTTATTACAGTAGTTTCTTGCCCGCCACGCGGAAGAGAGGAGGCACGTGCAGCAACAATCCCAACTCGTGCACTTTTCGAGATACGAGCCCGAGATATCGAGTCGAGTACGATCGAAAGTCATCAGCCAATTGCGTCCGCGTTCACAGGAAACCATCATGTATGTATGACCGTTCCTATGAATGGGGCGAGTCGGCAAAAAGAGAACGAGGATTGATCTATAAACGCGGGTTCCAGCTCGATCGAATCGATAAACGATCCCGGTCGCTACTTCGCTTCGCGATAGAATGTTTCAAGGAAAAAAAAAGATAACGAGCAGAACATTAGAATTTTTTTATAATCCCATCTTCTCCGTAGAAGTTGTCTATAACACCACCTACTCGTGGATGATATCACCATTAAAGCTACTGCTATTGTAGCCACGTAACCGCGCTAAGTAATAAATTAATCCTCATATATTCGAGACACACGTGAAAAAAGCAATTTACGGGATGTTCAAATTTTAAATTGAGTTTTTGTGCATTATATCTAACTACTTCTATATCTACGTCCCGTTTTATCTCATATTTCCTTCACGATATTGTCCCGTGAAAGATTGCGTAATCGCAGTTACACACGCTGCGAAATAATTTCGAAAAAGTGTTATCTCATCAGGAATTCCAACGCTTAACGGTGAAGCTTATTCGCGATAAACTAACACAGCCAAACTAATGATTTCTTGTCAACTGCTGTATCACCGCTGGCCAAAGATGATGAAGAACCGTCGATTTTAAAAATCGATTAGCCCCCTTACTTTCTACGGATGCAGTTAGATTAACCGGGCTAAGCCGGCGGCGTGAGACGAGGGGAGCCTTGGGAAGGTCGAACCCCCGTTTCGTTCGTTCCCGGGTTTCTCGTCGTCCACATTGCTAGAATCGCCGGCTAATAGGCCGATTGTAACGCGCCGCGGTGCCCCGAGGGAGTTTCTCCGAGATTCCCGACCACAAAAGCGCCTCCGGGGGTGACGGTGTGGAAGAAACGAAGAGGGAACGGCGTCTCCTCCTCTTCTCCCTCCCACCTCTTCGTCGTCGGTAATTACCGGGACCGAGAGAACGCGGCTAACGACGACGAGCCTGTGCCGGTCGCGTCTTCTCCTCCGGATACTCTCTCCGGTATTCGAGTACCGCGCCCACGAAAGTATAGCGACGAAAAAAAGCCCCACGAGATTACGAGCCACGACGCGACTGATCATAGATCTCGACGGCGCGGCGGAATAGTCGCGCGGCGGATTAGAGCTCCTCTTCTCTCGTCTGCGTGTATACGATTTCGCGGATCGCGACCGATCGTTTGCGGTGAAACTTCGTAATCGAATTTTCAAACGGAATCTCGTCGGCGGCGTGACTCTCTAGCGCGACGAGAGAGTCTCTAAGCGAGAGAGCCTTTGATCTCGACCGGCGCAAATCCGTTTCTGCTCTGCGATTATCCGACGTTGGTTTTACGGAATACCTACTCGATTTCGTTGTGCATAATTTCGATCGAGAGAGGAGGAGGATCTCGAGAGTTGCGATAATTGGATCATTGGTACGTGAGGCAACATGTAAATCGGGTTTTGAAAACGAACCAATTCGCACACATTGGTCTGTTCAAGAAGTTTCTCATCTTGAATTTTTTAGATGTTCTCTGCCTTCTTTTCTCCTTCCCGCGACTTCCTCTTTAAAGATGCTACTGTGTCAAAGTAGCTAACGCCATGATAAAAAAAGTAGCAAGGCCAAAAAGGAAACGTGGCCATCGCTCACGAGACATCATGCTTATATCGGTCTCGCTCGATTAGTCGCGGATTTAGCAGAACAATGGCTCGAGGAAGAGGAAGCTCGCGTTACGGGTTTCACGGTAGCCGGCTCTCTCGGAGCGACCGGCCGCGAAGCCGATACATCGCCGACAAAGAAGCGTTCGTTAAGAGGAATCGACGATTCGCCGGATGTTATTCCAGACAGGAAAGCAAGAATCGACTCGATTAGACGATTGCAGAAAAAGTATAATGGACTCTCTCGGAGCCTTTCTTTCTCGTTTCTTCGAACAAAATTTCGAGACTCCGCGATAGTCCGTAAAAATATAAAAGCTGTTTTTATTTCTTTCGTATTTCGTTCAAAAAATAAGGACTCGTGAAAATATGAAACGTGGAATAAAGATCTTAAGTGTAAAATCAATAAATATACAATCGATATTCTCGAACAAGTTAAAGAGCCATTGAAAAAAATTGGCAGCAGAACCGATAACTGGTGGTATGCGCGATATTGAGTAATAAAAAGCACCAATACAGATATTAAACGTCTCTAGAGCCCATGTCACGCGTATATAGTGCTCGTTCAATCTCGATCGAAACACAGTTATCGACAAGCCCAAGTGACCGCATTCGCGGATGCACGACAGATAAATGCGACCGTAGGGACCTATTAAGGGGGTTAATAAGGCGACCGGGAGTCCCGGATAAACCGCAAGCATCGCTCGTTTCTTCCGTTGTGCACGATCACGCGTGTTACAGCGGACTCCACGATCACGCTCGATCGGTTCGCGGTTCTTTCAATTTTTTTTTTTTCGAACGCTCCTACCGACGTAGCGCGAAAAATCGCTGTATGTAGGCAGTTCTCGGTAATCGCGACTCGGTCGTTCGACAAAAGAAGCATTGAATCGCGTAAAACGATCCCATTAACACACATAAAATGCTCTGATTATGGCTCACGTAGGTTTTTTTCTCTCTTTCTCATCGCGAACAATCCCGTCGATCGGGAGATGATCAACTTTCATTTCCGCGTGCGAGAGAGAAACAAAAATTTTCTTAGAGTTACATTCAGGAAGCGATATTTTTTGCGAGAAAGACACTCGGGATGCCGGAAGACTTGCAACAGATCTATCGAATTATAGAATCGTTCAATCGGTGTGTCGTAAAACAGGAACAGCGCTCGGATATACGCGCGTAAACGTTTCTCTCCTCCTCGCTCCCGCATTGCGCGTACGGAATTCGATACGGCCGACGACTGCCACGTACGCGGTGCGCTATGCAAGAACATAATCTTGGCGACGGTAATATGTACACCTTAGTTTATCGCGCGAGTAACGGTAGGGTGCAACCTCTGCGTCATGCATTCAGCGGATATGTGAGGTATCGCGCGCGCGCGCACGTGAGTGTGTATGTTTGTGTTGGCGCGCTTTAAGTATATCGGTGTACGTACGTGGTGATATTGATATCGCCAAGCGGTTATGCATATATTACGGATATGCAATCCGCCAGGATATATTTGTAGAAGTGAAAATGGCGACCTTTGGGAGATAAAATTAATCGTCTTTTTTTTTCACAGGAGACAGAATAAGTGTTAAGAGTTCGAGAAAAAAACACAATAGAGATATGCGTATATAAATATTTACAACGAAATTCTTATTACGCGATAACGCTTGAAACCGGAGACTACGGAACTTTATTAATTTCCATGTAGACCTCCGTATCTGTCCGCTTTATCGGATAAACGTTATTTCTATCCGCCGTTATAAGGCGGTAGACACCGGCGGAATTAATTACGAGAATCGCGGAAGAGAGGAGTGTAACTAGCGCCCACATGTGCTATCCGTCGCGAGCGAAATTACGACGTGTAAGGCTTGTCGCTTGTCGGAGACGTGTCAAGCGCCTAACTGTACTTATCTCAGATTGCGCGCTGATTGTGGAAACTCAGGCATGTAACTCTGTTAGAGACAAAACTCTGTCACGACTAATTGCTAATTGCTTAATTAATGCGCGTCGGCTTTAATCCGTGGAATGTCTCATCAAATGATTAAAAAAAAAAGAGGCGACAATTTAAATAAAGACAAATATTCAAAACAAATCTCAACATATTGATGCTCGCGAGAGCACGAATATAATATGCGAAAGAATATAACGCGGAAAGAAAATTTTATAACAGTATAAAATCTCCACGCCTCTTTCAAGTCTCGGCGGCAGAACGGCGGACGGCAAAAACCGATATCCAGGGTAAAGCCACGCTCTACAAATTTTGCATTCGCCGCCATCTCGATGTTTCTTACGCGACTAATGCGCAAACAAGCGACAGCGGTCGTTAAACGTAAAACCTAAGACATACCCGAGCAACATTACGATGAGAGCTATGCGCCATTATCCGGCGACTCGCAACGTGTATTTACCCTAAACCCGAGTTCGGGCTGCGCCAGAGTCATGTTTCTGGGTCGATTCAGCTCTCTGTAAACCGCCGATTACGGTCGCGACTTTTGCACCACGTCGCGTAACGATCTATCGGCGCAATCGCGACTCGTCGTCGCAGGAAAGAAGTTCGTCACTTGGGAAATTTCCCTTCTTTCTCGAATCGATCGATAACAATCTCGTAACGCGAGATTTTTCACACGTGCGCGCGAAGAGGCATCTGTCGATGGCACGTGTGTAGGAAGAAGCGCACGTATGTAGGAAGAAGTACACGTGAGAACGACGGCGTCTCGGGGAGAGATAGGCAGGCAGGCAGGCAGGCAGGCAGGCAAGCAAGCAAGCAAGCAATGACCTTGACCCAGCCAATCAGGCATCCCCGAGGCTGACCTAACTGCTGGCACACATTCCTCCGGATCTATACCGCTCCTCCTTTAAACAACCTGCCGCGACCGACCGCGCACCGACCTTCAATACTAACCGCGACCTCCGACCCGATAGTCACGACGACGATAGAATGTGACTGGATGGAACTGCGATTTCCAAGCGTTTACCGTAATCTCGTACACGAAGTTCCGTGTCTGTAATTTGCATGTAAACGGCACAAGACGATCGGAAAGAGCGGTTGAAAAAAAAAAAAAAAAATGCTTGCTTTTACGTGGCATTACGACGCGACATTAAACGATACTTACACGCTAATCGTTTGTTTGTGCGCGCGGCAAAGCTTCAAATTATTCTAGTATCATTCGGGTATTGACTGGTAATTGCAACATAATTTTGAGAAAAAATTTAAAAACAGCTTCTGAGAAGAAAACTATTTGTAAATTAATAATTACTAAGTTTTGAGAGAAAAAAATTCAAAGTAAAAAACGTATTTCGGCATCGTGAACTCAACGTTCTACTCGAGTGCCTATCCTCACACAATTTCTCTATTAACCGCGATGAATCTCAGATATCGCGTAGCGTCAATAACCACTTCATCCGTAAACGCGATCTCGCCTATTCATCGTGTGAGGCTTTGTCATGCGCGCGGCGAACATTTGAAATTCGAGGCGGGAGGGAATAGTTTTACGCGGGTCTAGTAGAACGAATCATCGGTAATTCGATCTATCCCTAACCAAAGACCCCTCTCGTGTGTGTTCATCGTCCTGCAGTCTATTAGATCCGCTGGATGTGTCTTCGATATATCGCGCAGGTGCGATGCCAGCTTGAATTTATTAAAGCGACGCTGTCACGAAGAAAGTCGGCTTGTGTCCTCGGGGCCGTAATGTCCTCCCCATAAGAGCGTAAAGAGGGTGCCGTAATCGCGGGACTCAAGAGGGACGATCAACCGCGCTCGCCATTAAGAAGAGATTACGTGCCGCGCGAGCATCGAGGTAATACTTTATCACGGACGATTCTTCTTTCAAGACGAGGATCTGCTGTCGCTCATTCAAATGCATCTAATCCCGTGTATTATGTTTAACTGATGCAAGCAGAAAAGAAGGAATATAAAAGCACCCTTTCTTCGAGAGAAAAAGAGAGATCTTCGCGATATCGACACATTATAATATGCCATTCAAATTACCGAATTCAACATTCAAATTTACTTTTTTGCGGCGGCTTTTTTGAACAAAGACTATGAGCAAAACGATTAAACGATAAAAAACTTATTCCGAAATTGTTTCCGATTTTTATATTACATATATTGCAACGTGTTCGTTTTATTTAGAATTTCTTACATACTAATCTTCCCCGGGTACTTCGCAATCACGTGCAGCAAAAACGTTGATGCACGTGCGTGACTTGTCGCGCGGGCCAATTATTTTAATTTGCTGATGAATTAAACTGTACTTGTACATATATATATACTACCGATGATGATGCGAACCAGTTTGTGACGTGAAAGAACGCTCACCTGAAACAAAAAGAATAACGGCAAGTCAGCCCGAGTCGCTGTAGCGATGTAATATGAATAACTAAAAGTTACTTGACCAATGTATATAAAATAGTATGTATTTTCTTCATCACCCTCGAATTTTATAGCTACTGTTCCACTTGGTTTTAATCCCGGACAATCAATTCCGATTCCTTCACTTATATATGCGCTGCACAAACTTTACATTTATTACCGTTACATCTAACCGGTGACGTTTTAATAGTCGATTAATAGTCTTTTGAGAGATAACATCCGTGCGATTTTCTCGCACATGCGTCCAGCACGCATCAGTTTTTTCAACGCTCGCTCGGAAACTGAAAAGTATTTTTAGTTGCACCGTCGATGGTGAACTGCCATTTCGAAGGTAAACGCTCCTGAGAGCTGTTGTTTGATTTGGCCGATACCAAAAAGGAAACAACGTAAAGATGTTTTTCCAGCCTTCGCTGGATCAACCGACGGAAAAACAAATTGGCGTGTGTTTGCGCACGTGAGAAAACGTGGCCGGCGCTAATCGTCCATAATATTAGCCGTCAGCATATAACGCACTAAAGTGCTGTTGAACTCGAAAGCGCCTCTTTATCTTACACGACTCGAACACAAAACTACCCACGTTCATCTGTCTAGACGGAATGATCGTAAAACCTTAGATTTTAAAACATCATCCAGTTCATATATATAAACTTCATAAAAGTTTTATTAGTTTCAGAATTTACCGTCGCGAGACATAATATTTCCGATAGCACATACGGAAAACACGAATATAGGTGTCAAAAACTAAACAAATTTTTCTAATATCAGTAAACGTCTCGAAATACAAGTCTTAAACGTGAAGATAAAATAAACTGCGCTCTTGGAGTGCGTGATATGTTTTCATAATGTATGCAAAATGTGTAATTTGCGTTTCGTTTAAAATTCTGAAAAAAAAAAAAAAAAAAAAAAAAAAAAAAAAAAAAAAAAAAAAAAAAAAAAAAAAAAAAGCCGTTACGTTTGGCTTACGAGAGAGGAGAGAGCGCGTGTTTATTCTTATTTGTGGACACAAATTAGGCGTTCTTTTCAATTGAATGGCAGACGAAACTTCCGAGGAGGAGAGAGTGGTTCCCTCGTCTTTTGTTACCGCAGGGAAGTCGAGAAAAGAAACGCATCTGTCGGATGCACCTGCCAGCTACTATGAAAGTGAAGCCTCGCCTACGGCATCGGTTCGAACAAGAATCCTTCGAGCTATCACGCGCGCAAAGGAAGGTCGAAATATATTTACGGAAATTTACAACGTTATAATTTGCTAATAATCACAACGCCGCGGAATAGGGTAAATACAGGGGATTTATAGCGCGCGCGAAAAAGCTGTTTGAAAAATTGCTCGAAAGGTTTTTTGGCGCGAATCAGACGATATTTTCGCATTACAAGGCAATTTATCAGTTGTTAATCTCTCGAGTCGTTTACGAGTTTTGTAAATTATATGTTAAATTTTTCCCGTGGTATGTAAAAACAAACTCAAATAAAATTTCGCGATTATCGAACGTGAGAATTTCCCAGCGACAAGAATCGGCGCCGCAATAATAAGGTAAGAAAATCAAACGCGCAATAAAGCTTCTAAGACAAGGTGGATATTCAAGCCGCGCGATTTACGGCACTTTAATAAAATTTCAGTATCTCCTTTGCAAACGAGGACGATTCCGGGGGTTAGCGAAACGCGCTGAAAGAAAAGGAGAAATAAAAAAAAAGAAGAAAATGAAAACGAAGCAACCGCGCGGTCGTTTCATGCGAAATGGCAATTCCGCTCGACCGGAATCACCCTTAATTTGCGCATCGGTCCAGTCGGAGAAAGAAAGCAGAAAAGAGAACACGAAGCGCGAACGGATAGAAAGAGAAAGAAAGAGAAAGAGAGAGAGAGAGATGCACTCTTGCAGTGGTACCGTAGACAAATGCACCTGCATTCCGTCCCGCATCTCGTCCAATTATCCGCCGCGCTTTTACAACGACCGAGATGAAGTTTGCAAGAGAGAGAAGGAGAGAAAGAAGAAACGGTCGGAAATATTACAGGGGAATTATTTTACTTGGTAATGTAATATTTATAAATGAGCAAAAAAAGTAAGGGTGGAAGAAGGTGAATCGAGATCTAGAAAGGGCGGGAATTAGCTCGCGTGACGCACAAGAGGGATGTTCTCCTTCAATCGTTAAAAAAAACCATCGCAGTGGGTATTCAATCGAAACCAGTTGGCGAGTGACGGGTGCGACATGAGCGATGAATTATTGCGGGGACGAATACGTCGAAAAAAAAAATTCGCGCGAGTGAATGGTCGCGGAGATTGCGGTTTTTTCTCTTTTGCGCAGACGCGCGTAGGGTGTGTTAATTTCTCGTTTTTCCGATCGTTTTCCCGTTGCGTCGAACACGAAGAAACGAGACGCCGGAATGTCACGCGATTCCCGTGGCGAGAATTGCGCGATAATTTTTCATCAATACGTGTCCGTCGATTTGTCAGCGGCGAGGCGAGACTCGCATGTATTTGCGATGCTGACACGATTGAAGACAGTGAAAAATGCGAGAGAGAGAGAGAGAGAGAGAGAGAGAGAGAGAGAGAGAACGTCGTCAATAGATCGATTACCAATGTCCTTGCAAAATACAACGGTGTGATGCGTTTATTTATGCAAGAATTTTATAATGATAAAATAGAGAGATCATCGCGCAAAAGATGGAGGAAAATTATAGCCGAGAATAACATTAAAAATCGTTGTTGTAATTTGAGGTTGCGCCTCCTCCTTTCATTTTACACAATCACTAATATGCCTGTATAGTTTTCATCGTTTAATATTAAAAATATCGTATAATAATTATTTTCACACACAACACCTTTTGACTCCTACAAAAGATTTACATGATTGTCTTCTGGTGACCTTAACGCAGCAGCATTTGCACACGTGATTATCCTTTGACATTTTCATTATTTCATCACACCGGTCGAAAAGTTTTAATCTGTGCGCGGGATTATATTTCTTTATATTAAAATAGTAGACAAGACGCTCAATTCATTCACGCAAGAATTCATCTGTAATTTCCGATGTAAAGAGCCGCTTTAAAAAAAAAAGCGGCTCTGATACCGGAAGAAAGCTCAAACGGGTAACGAGGGATATTTAAATTCACGCTTAGCAGGATTCGCCAGGTAGACGTCTCGCATCCCCGAGAGCGTCTTGCAACCGGCAACGCGAAGAAGCGCCTCTTGTTCCTGTTCCGAACCAGTCCGACGGCAGTTCGTCGCGGTGTGCGTACCGATCGTTCTCCCGACGTGCAACGGGGAACGAACTCTCCGCGATGACGAGCGAGCAAGCGAGTCTTCTTTTCTCTCCTCTCCTCTTGAAGCTGCGAGACCAGTTCGTTGAGATCGAAGAGAAAGAGAGAGAGGAAGAGAGATACGAGACGCGGGAAGGAGAGAAGAAAAAGAAAGAAAGAAAGGCAGAAAGAGAAAGAAAGAAAAAGAGAGAGAGAAAGAAAGCTGGTGGAGGGCGAAGTGTGGCGAAGCGACTGAAAAATCCTCTACATAATTATTCGCAGCGAAGGCCGTCCTGTGCGTTACGCGACGAGCGTGTGCGTGCGTGCGTGAGCATTTAATGCGTGCCTGCTGGATACACGTGCCTCCTCCACCCTATGGTGAGAACAAGAGAGAGCAAAAGAGAGAGAGAGAGAGAGATAGAGGGGGAGCAGAGTAAGGAAACGAGAGAAGTTGATAGGGAGAAGACAAGGGAGGACGCGCGAAGATTCTCGATAGACTGGTCTCCGCCGCGGAATTCCGGAATTCTGCGATCTTGATTTTCGCTTGTCAAATTCAAGTTCGCGTGAGTTAATGCTATTTAGCGTTTATCTAATTGTTGTACAAGCGAGAATTTAATTAATTAAAATAATTCGAACATTAATCTCCAATGCTATAAATATGCAAAATATCTTTCACGAGTTTAAAGAGTTTTGAAATGATAAAATTTATTATATTTTCTATTCGAGAAAAATTAACTTCAAATTTTTTAAAACGAAACTACAATTTTACGACATTAGAATCTGCATATGACCGCAGAAAGAAAATTTCGAGCTCTAAACAAAGACCACGTAGGTAATTCGAGGACCGAGATCGCATCTGGTGTGGTCTGACTCTGCAAGTGTGACTAAACGAGAGACGTATCGCATGATTCATCGATTCATCGTGCCACACGAGCAGAAACGATTTGAAAAGTTCAATAAGTAAACGTACCGCCGATGCATCTAATTGCGGTATGACGCGCGCAATCGCCGCCATTGATGCAGAACAAACACGATATAATACATTTCATGCAATTAGCATATACATTACGACGTAATTAACGCGCCATTAAAAACAGGTAGTTACAAATAACGCCGTGTATAAAATAATATATTCAATGACTGGTGGAATACATCGAGAAACACATTGATTAAATTATTGCTCTGTGATTGAATAATTTTTTTACTGTTTTCGCATAATTGCAACGAAAAATCAGAAATTTTTCACAATTTTCTTCCCCCCCTCCAAAAAAAAACTTACGGCTACATTCTGCGAACATCGAGAGAATATTCCGAGATTTGCCGAGTTGAATGCACGAAGGGAACCTTCGTCCCTTCATCGCTCGATCATACAGATCGTTACAGTTCAGTCACGGGTTGCAAGATCGACGTAATAGGTGTAGATCGTGGGACCAGGTGAAAAGGACCGACGACAGGGAGAGCTCGAGAAGAACCAAGGTTACCGAGCCGAGGTTTCTCCACATATACGCAAACTTGCATACACACACACACATATAAGCGTCACGGCAATAGCTTGCTTTTGCTGATGAGGATAGGGATTCTGCGTACGTGTGTGTGCGTTATTCGCACCGCTATACACAGACAGAAGAGTCCGGTGCACTCAAACCGAAGGAAAGGCACGGTCATTCAGAGAACCGGCAGGCAGAAGAAAAAGTCCTATCCTGAATGGTGCGAGGACGGATATAGCGCGAGAACTGGAAATAGAGGCACGGAAGGAGGAAGAGGCGGAGGGAGAAAGCGGGAGATATTGTGAAAAGAGCAGGACACGGCAGTAGGGATTTATCGCGATCTGATGTCGAGGAATAGGACGTGTAGTACCGGCTCGTCCTGTTCGACAATCCTGGCGAGGATACGTGAGAGGAAGTGAGAGGGCGGGAGGGAGAACCGACTTGGAGACCGCAGCGTCTCCAAGTCTCCCGCTCGCTGGGCAAGGAAAGATCGTATATTCCGCACGCAAACAGCGCGCAGGAGGATAATTTGTAGCGTTGTAATTGCGATTCATCGATCTTTTAGCGACTCTTCGCGCGGCATGCGCGCCGCGTTTCATAGAGAGCCACAATCGTAAGATATTTGCACGTCAAAGCTAGTTACGTTGAAAGCTTGCACTCTCCCTTTCTCGCTCTATTCCTCTCTCCCTCCCTCTCACTTCTTCTTTCTCTTAGCCCACGTGTTGCGCCCATAAATCCTTCGCTATAGGGCGCGTAGGTAGATCATGTGAAACGATGTTGTCTCTATGAGCCAACCGGTCGCGTGCATATACCCCTCTCGGCGCGAGAGATCGATGACGGATCGATTTACATACAGGCATCTAGAACGGGGGTATTCAGCATCTGATAAGGCCGGGCAAGTGGATTTGTGAAATATCGCTTATTGCGCGCGGTAAAAGTCGCGCGCATTATTTCCACTCGACTGCTACCGTGAAGGAGACGCGAGTGAATGTTCGCATTCAAATGATTCTTTAACGTCATGCTGTCATTGTTTTAGAGCACGTGTAAAACTTCGTCTTTTTCTTGAAGATCTTTAGAGGTCAAGGACTAATTTTAGTAGAAGCGTCCGTTGCGGGAATTTTAAATGACCGCTAATGTCGCGCGCGTGATCCGTGCCGCAATCGAGCGCGCGTGTCGCGTTTGTGTCGCGCACCTGCGCAGCTGTCGGACAGCTGGGCGCGATGGGATCACATAGCACATAACGGTGTCGCAGACTCCGAAGAAACGAGAAAGGGAGAGGAAAAGGGACAGAGAGCGGAAGAGAGAAAGGGAAAGAAAGACGCGGTCGGCTTGTAGGAGTGCGCAAGGACCGGTGCAACATGACGGGTAGAGAAATAGAGGCGTCCCTCATCCGAGACTGCAGCGATCTTTATGGTCCGCATCTGTGTCCCTTTCCGTTTAAGGCTGAACGTCGGCCAATCCGACTCTCAATTTTATTGAGAGCCCGTGGCACGAATACGCTTTTGACAAATAATCCGACAATAACTGTCGTTTCAAAGTTTTTTAGCTCAATTAAAAATCGTTTGAAACTGTGTCTCTGTTAAATTCTACGTCGTTAAGATGATAATCCGCTGCTAAAAAAAAAAAAAAGAAAAACGTTCTCACAATAGATTTCTGGGAATTACACGCTTTTTGTTCTCGTCTTCACTCTTCGCACGTCAAGATGATTCTGAGAGAGGCGCGTACCGTCTCGAGCGCACGAGAGAAACAATTACATATCGTTAACGCAAGACAAACAGGCAAATCGAGCAAAACACAGAGACGAGAGCTACGCGCGCGTAACTTGGATATAAATTACTGCATCGCGTGTCCTTACCGTGCGTAATCCTTGCCTCCTCTTCCCGTATCTCGTTTCGCGTTCACTCGTCCGTCTGTCTGTCATTCATTCTTTGTTACTTGTTTTGCACCGCGGGGCATTTAACGCACCGGAAGTGGAAGGTCTTTATTCATGGAGCCGAGATATACCTCGTGACGAAGTAACGCATTAGTCACGCTTCCACGAGAAGTGGCAGGAACACACGAAATAATT
This sequence comes from Pseudomyrmex cubaensis, assembly GCA_014825685.1. Lineage (NCBI taxonomy): Eukaryota > Metazoa > Arthropoda > Insecta > Hymenoptera > Formicidae > Pseudomyrmex > Pseudomyrmex cubaensis. The sequence goes on along the minus strand of QVOA01004714.1, from coordinate 22,245 downwards.
TGTGTTTGATATTTAAACACGATTTTAACACGATTCGATAGCATCGACGACAATATAATATCAAATATCAATATCAAATTCCAATTTCCATTAAAATTTATTGGTTTCGCTGTATCGCGGAAAACATTTTCTTTGAACAAACATGTAAACAATTTTTAAGTAGAAATTATATTCACCATGTAGTGATCTTAAACTTCAATAAATTGTAACTTGTCTGAATTGATTACAATGTGTACTCGTGAACTAAAATGATCTTAAACAAATAGATAAACAATTTACACCAAAGGTTCCCTAACACTGTACATTCATCCGAGGAAACAAAGTGCAATTAACAAGTCGAATCACAGTGTAATGCGATATGGAATTACTAATATCGTGCACGCACGCGATATGCGTTTTAAAGTATATCATGTACAACACCACGCACGCCTGTGATCGGCGAGACAGTGAGGGAAAAGAAAGAGAGAGAACGTGCTACCGAGAGAGCAACAGGTGTAGGCGCGCACAACCTTTTGCTAAATAGGGTGTGCACCGGTCGTGTGGGAAGGGGTGAGCTCCGCGGGAACGCAGAGTTCGTGTGAGCGGAAAGGTCGTGTGTCCGGAAAATCAGGGCTATATGTAATTACATTTCTCGCACAAGAGACGTGAAGGGAAATAATAGCTGAGTTTTTAGAATAAAGTCTGCTGCACGATAAAGAAAGACAATATCGCGGTTTTGCTCAAGAAAAATTAATTAATAAAATTTCGAGAAACGCTTGGTCCCGAACAGTTACGATGCAATATTTTTTTGTTGTAACGTATACCTCCCGTTTTTATTCTTGAAGATTATCTAAAATAAATAAAAAGATTAAAGTTTATTACGTGAGATATTTTTATTCTATTTGCAAAACAACAATGGAGTAATTTACACGCGTGGTTGGAATCGACGATCGAGGTTTATGAAAGAAGCCTTTCGCTTGAATATCAATTATGGGGATATCCTTGAATCTCGCGATAAAAGGAATGCGAGGTCGTTAAAGCTTGATATTTCTGCGAGGATATTAATTGAAACCGATTTGGATTTTTCCGCAATAATAAAAGTAAAACGTTCATATTTGATATAAACGTATGAGCCACGTAAAGAGTTGCCTGATAAAAATACTTTGTCACGTTTTAATACCCAGGCCAGTAGTAATAGTAGTAGTAGTAGTAGTAAACGATCATAACTTGTTATTGAAATATAAGATTCCTGTTATGATAATATCGTTCTTTTCGCATACCACTTACGTGCATGCATTCCTACGAAAAGTATACAATCAAACAATTTCTCTAATACTCTGTCACACACGGTATCAAGAAGACAGATTTTAAATACGACAGATTTTAAATTTATCCAATTAAATATAATCCCATCTTGTATATTTTATTTGCAATCAAAACCGGTGATTTGTTTGTGTCATGTACGTGAATTAGTCTGACGTTTAACATTTGAAAATTCGTGCGCGGAATGTGACGTGAATGTGACGTGTGATACATACGTGCTACAACCCTATCGACGTATATGCGTACGAATCCGCGGCATGCGTTATATGCGCGTTATGTAAATGGCACGCAGCGCGAAATACGTTTTACACGTGAACGTGGGTGTATCAAGATTTCCGTGGGGTCTCGCGTTACCAACATCGCGACGCATCGAAAGAAAGAGAGAAAAAGACAGAGAGAGAGAGAGAGAGAGAGAAAGATGTCAGTAATTCCAGGTTTTTTTGCGGATTATTACGTCTGTAATGCGAGAGCCCTTGAAATTCGCTATGTGTGTGCTCGCCGTCGCTCAGGAAATTAACGTGACTCTTTCGAAAATATCTCAAACCGAGCTTCCTCTCTCGCGATTTCGAGAATCGCCGCGAGCACGTGATAAGCAATTTAATAAATCGCCAGGCAACATGCACACTTGCTTACGTATACAAAATAGTTGATGACGCGTATGAAAGAAAGTGACGGAGATTAAAACGGTACGCAGAATAATTTTTTGCAACAAGAGAAAGATGTATTTTTGTTTTCAAACAAATTGTACAAACAATTTGTTTTCTCTCTCTATGAATTTTTGTTATTTGTTTTCATTTTTTATTGCTGTACTATTGTTAAAATATTTAAAGTTTTCGATACATTGCCTCGTTGAGTCTGTTTCTTCGAGGGATCGGTTTTCTTCAGCTCGATGTCAAAACAGGGCTTCCGTTGAAGCTCTTACGTATCATAAAGGTGGGCAGCCGCGAGAGAGCACGCACTTAACGACAGGCATGTGCAAAAGCCCGTCCTGCCATAATCGGTGCAAGCGAGGTATACGGCCTGGTTGTCTGTATCTGGAGCGGAAACCGCAGAAAAACGCCCGCTCGGAATCGCGCGCGCGTATAATCTCGTCTCTTCTTGTTCGATATAGTTTTGTAAAAAACATTCTGCGCATATTTTGTACGTAATGGTTCGCATAAACAACCACCTACCGCGTGGTGCGTGTTTCATTACTCTAATTCTTTATCACACACTCTGTTCTTCCGGTGTTAAAATGTAAACTGTGAACTAAACTAACCGAGAGACAGAATTTGTGTGTGTGTCTCTACTCAAATTATATTTATATGAAATAATAAATATATTATATAACCAGCATCCTAATTTAATTAGAAATAATTACTCGCAATCAGATCTCTTTACTATAACACGCCGGACATATTTATTTTTATTAATAAACTTTCGAATATTTCATATATTGTCCAATTATTAATATATTACATTTATATAGTGATACTATTATCGTCCTAAAAACAGCACATTGGTTTTGCATCGTCGTTTAAAAAAATATACACGATCGACAACCGCGTTCTCTCCTATATACGATCTTTGAACGCGACACCGGCCGCCGGAATGTCCGCGGTTCAACCGAGATTGACGATGACGAAATAATTGACCGTCTACTCACGTTGGTAATAGGGTTCGCGAGGGCAAGTGGCGACTAATTAACGAGAGAGAAGCGATACGTGCGCGGACTCCTTTCGACCGGCAAGAAAACGCAAACGAACATGTATATAAATACATCAGCTCGCCGGCCGGTCGTTCGGACGTCGTGATCTGGGCGCGAAATTTGCGACTCGGCGGCGGGGTCTTCGCCGAAGAAACGAAATCCGCGAAAAATCGCCGATCGGCGGACGCCCTAAGTTAACGGTACTCTCTGACGCGAGCCTCCAAATATTTCGTCGGCCTCTTGTCGACTCGTTACCGGTATGCGAGTTCTCTCTCGCTCATCGTCGAACTTAACGCGACTCCCGCGCGTATACGTTGCAAAAAGAGTCTCTCGGTTTTTCAAATAAATATTATATAGCAAATCTTTTCTGAAACGTTTGTTATTTTAGAAATTATTCTAGAGCTATTCAACTCTGTATTCGTATCGTTTTTTAGTGACACCCTTTTACGTAAAAAGAGAAAATTCTCTCCGCGGCGCTCTCGTTAATAGCGGCTCGTGCCGTGATTCAATTTTCTTCGAACTCTCGTTATTCTATTCACAGCCGTCATCAGTGATTCCAAATGACTCAGAGTTTCTTTTTGTCTCTCACTTTGGAAAACTATAAACCGGTGGAATAACGGTGACGATTGTCTTTTACAGTTGCTTTTTTTTTCGTATTAGCGAACAAAGAAAAAGCGCGCTCGCGATCGAGGACACCGGGAGCGAAAGGGTTAAACACCGAGAGTACGGACTTGCACGTCGAGCAAACAGAAACTTGAGCGGGAAGGAGTCACTTCGAGTCACCGCGCGTCACGTCGTGACCGCAAATCTTCTTTTTTTCGTTTCTTTTACGAGTATCGTACAACGCCTCGCGCGTCTTACGCGCGCTGACTCGTGAGAGACAACGATGTCTCGCTCGAACGCACGTCCTTTCCACGCGATCTCGCGTAGAAATCGATAAACGTCGCGTGCGTACGTCGGTCACGTATCTAACCGGAGCGCGCGACTCTTTTGGAGTTAAGAAATCGCTGCGATTTCCAACTCGATACCAGCTCTCGAGATCCCGGCGGTCAACTCTTCTCTCTCCCTCTTTTTCCTTTTATTCCCCGTCGCGTTTCTCATAACGGAGTCGAATCGTCTCAAGAATACATTCTCGAACCGGTCAGTCATCACGGTTCAAAGGTTGTTGATCAGGAGATTTGTGTTAATAGCGAGATGTTATTTTTTAAACACCAATTCGTTTGCCGCAGAGATTCGAACGTTTTGCAGATAAAATTTCGCATAGAAATTGCGAAGTTTTGCATTATTAAGCGAAGCCATAGTGTGAGGGAGATTTCGTCGTGATAAATCAATTAGGTAACTTTTTTTGAGAAAACAAATGGCCTCTACTATTTTTCGGTCGAGAAACACCTTCGCGCGTAGAATAAGATACGATCGATCGTAAAAACATAAATTACAAGAAGCTTTTTAGAGATTTGTTCTACATTTTATCTAAGTGACTTAAGTCTAGTCTGAATGCCTAAATAATTTCTATTTGAAAGGCTACATGTGAGAAGTAACATCACGTGTAGATACAATCGAACATATCGCATTCACTATGGCAAAAGGTTATTTAATATTCACCGAAATCGTGTACTACGCGAAATTGTCTCTCGCACGGGGATAATAACACTTCGATAACTCCTATTGTAATTTTCGCACAATAGGCGCCTTTTCGACTGTGTCGGTGCGAACGTGACGAGATATATCGCGGGCGAGTGAAAGTAACGCTCGCCCAATGGATTTCATCAGTCTCTCTTGTTTTATTCGCCTGTCAACGCACTCAATTAACAAAGTGCGTGTTTCACTCTTGCCTCGGCCATTTGTGTCATTATGATAATCCGCTATTTGTAAGTATTAATTTTTTTTTCGCGTTTCGGTTCTTGCGTTCGCTGATAACCCCAGCTCTGATCGTGCATTTTCATCTTAAACATTACGGCAATAATTAAGACTCTTAATTACTGTGCAATTTTCCACCTTTGGGAAAAGACGCCGGGAGTTTCCAGGTTGGAATTTCCCCGTCGTTCCAGTGGACTAATTAATCAGCATCCGCGCGCGACTCCGAGGGTTGGAAAACAAAAAAGAAAACACGTACTCGCGTAATTTTCTGCAACTACCGCGCGCGATGGAATATTCATAAAATGGCGCTAGTTGGTGTACGAGAGAGAGAGAGAGAGAGAGAGAGAGAGAGAGAGAAAGAGAGAGCGCGGAGTAGTAGCTCAATGTTTTCAAGTGTGGAAGTTTTCCCACAGTTCCGGTGTACACACAATGCCGAAAGGACGTACGCGCACATCCTGTTGGATGCCTCCTTCCGGTCCCCCACCGTTCTCTCCCTCCTTCTCTTTTCTGGTCCCTCACCTTTGCCTACCTTTTGTCGGGACCTGTGCTACCAGTAACGAAATAATCTTCTTGCCCGTTCTGGTTCGTAAATTTCGAGGAATCATGCTCTGTCGGAGGAAGGCGCGCACTTACTTACTTTGCACATGCGAAATCGAAAGTATATTTTATATAAGAACGTGCAGAAGAAACTTAATCACATACCAAAGACATAGAAAACGCGTATCGGTTTTAATTACTAAAGTTTTGCGATCCAGAAACAAAAAATTGCGAACACTTCTTCGTCGTTTTTATTTCCTAAGATGTAGCGTACGTACTTTTCGTCTGTTCTAAAATGTTAATTCTCGACAGAGTCGCGCTCAAGGTTCAAACGTGTACAAATAACTCGAGTAAAAATGTATTTACGTTCGGCGTGTATCGTCAAAGTCAACGAGATGGAGCGTTAGAGCGACGGTACATGTGTGCGACAGGTAATTTCGTTTCGTAACGCACTTACGTCAGCGCGCGGCGCGCGGTCTACAGACCTATTCTCGTTTTTCGAGCACGAATCGAGGAGATGTTTTTGATGAAAAATACACCGCACGAACAACGAGCGTAACGTCTTAATGGAAAAACGAGAGAGATCCCGCCCGGGGCGGCAGTGGCGCCTTGTTTCGAGAGAACGGCACAGGAGAACCGCGTGAAATCGACAATGCCACGAGGCACCAGACCGAGCACGGAATTACGCCGCGCACAACGTGTGCTTCGCGCGCACAATAGACCCCTATTTTTAACGTTCCTCGAGCCACCCCGTCACGTCACGCCTTGTCTACGTGGACGACAGCTGGTGCGGGCCTCTCGTCCCGCCATCGAGATGAGAAAACGTCGCGCATGTACCACGTGAATAAATTTCTCTCACATTCTCGTGATAAAAAAAGAATGGAAAAAAGTTATTTCTGAATTACGCCCGTTTTTCTATCTCTCTCTCTTTCTCTTTATATCTGTATAACGCTCCCCATCAGCTGCGCTGGTCAAACTACCGCAACTATGTAGCGTAACCTTTTTGCATTGCTTTATTATATACCCGTAGCATAAGAAACGCGTTTCGCTCGCTGCGAGAAACGCGCCGATCGTTATGGGAAAAGTAAATACAAGACTGCGCACAGGTGCACAAATCGATACCCAAAGGGGAAAAAAGGGGAATCGGCCAACTCGGAGTTGCGCAAAGACAGCAGCACCGTGAAATTTCCAAGGACAAGGCGTTTCCGTGACGCCGATTGCCGGCGTTGATCGAGAAACGTTTAATAGGTCACGCAGTTGTGTGTGTATGTGTGTGTGTGTGTGTGTGTGTGAGAGTCTCGATTATAGTCTCGTCTCGTGTCGTGCCATGCCGTGCAATGAAAAAACAAGGTCGTCACGATCGATATCACAGCATGACACCGATCGCCGATACGGCGATCTTGCTCTTTCTGCGAGTCCTGCGATCCCACGAAAGCGCGTCGCTTTAATGACAATGCGCGAAACTAGGTTTTTAAATCAAGTTTATTTAAATTAAAAACGCACATTCCTATAATAGTTTTCCGCATTGTTCAATCTTTAAAAAAAATTTTGGATAATTAAAAAAAATCGCAACACAAGTGTTGGCTTAAAAAAATCTTTCCCATCGTACTTCCCGCTATAAAACACGATCTGCTGTACGTGCTATAAATTCATCGATATTAGCATATTGAAACGATCAATTTGTGAAGTGAGGAAGAAACGTCTCAAAATTCCTCATGCGAGCCTAACCTCTCCCGCCTCCCTCTTCATCACCCTATCCGCGAGAAAGACTTTTATATTCTCGTATATATGTACGCGCGAGACGCGAGGTTCACCCCGATGGGAGCCGAATGAAGGGTCGAAGGTCTCTCTCCTCTGAATATGCCCGAAGAGAGGCATAAATCATGTTCCCGTGAAAAAGCAGTTGAGACGAGGACAAAAAAAAAAAAAGAGGCGGAGGACTTGTGAGAGGAGAGGCAAAGGGGAGAGAGAAATGCGCGTCGTATATAGCGTTTGTGCGTGTTCAAGATTCATCGCGTCACGAGCATAGCGAAGAAAGAGACCACTATGAGAGAAAGCAACCCCCTCGAGAGAGCTCCATTCACCGATATCGGATAAATACCGGTATCGAGCGTACTTAAACATATACTTCTTTGCGCGCAAGAAAGAGGAGATCACCTTTCGCGGTCTCTTTCTCACAGAACGATTCCAACGTACGTACATACATACGTTGGTCGTATCTTCCCGACCGAGTGCTCTTCTCTCAGGCCGCAAAGCTCCCTCTCCTCCCGCGCTGTGATCTGCTCGACTTGATTCGGCATTGTCATGCAAATTCAACACGCGGATTCGAGCTGCGCGCGAGATTTCTTTAACGCGACATGCCGCGCGGTTCCGCGTATGTGTGCACGTGCGTGGCGAACCTACGCGCCTCATTCTTCACATCCCCTCTCGATATTATACGTCCGCGCGGCGCTGATTAAATTAATCTTTCTCTCTCGAGTTATATTTATTGTGATCATCTTCTCAGCGATGTCGCTGCATTGTCACGGATATATTGCAAATTATATTGTAAATTATATTTTTTTCTCATTCAAAAGAATGTTGAAAACGCAGAAATAATCTTTTTTTATCAGAAAAAATAATTATTTTGTAAATTTTTTCAGATTCAATCTGTGTCTTGTAAACCGAAGACACAAACGATTCACAGAGAGAGAAATAAGAGATAAGAAAAGAAAGCAATGTCTCTCCCGCTTTCTTTTATTCACATACCCGACCTTTGTGTGCGCGCCATTGTACAAATGCGTGTAATGGAATAAGAATTCATACACCGCGAGCAAACTACAAACCAGCATATTTCACTTGCAGCGCGCGCGCACGCATTATATCTTTATAGAGTAATACACAATGAATGACAAATATCTGTGAGTTTCTCGAAAGAGAAGACTGGAACATTGCTTTCGTTCCTTCCCTCCCATCCTTCACGCGCCTCAACATTCAACAATGCCGAAGTAGCCCGTGTTCCATCTACCTACCTACCTACATTACATTTATCCCGCACATTCAGACGTCGAGGATTATGAAAAAAAAAAAAATCATCGACGTGTATAAACTCAAAATATAAAAAAGCTATGACTTGTGAAAAATACAGTTAATGTTTCTAAAACTTTCTTCACTTAGATATCGCACTTTTGGATCTATTGTATGTGTATCACGCAAATTACAACTTAAAGGTTTTTAATAATTAATAAAATAGTAGCGCATTTATTCTCCGTAATCTCGTGTTCACATCTTTAAGCTCCTAACATACGTCACATATCGTGCGACGCACATACGCAGCATCCGTCTGGCTTAATATTTAAATACGCGCGTAGGTTTGTGACCCGGTCGAATCAACGGCATATCGGCGCGGCCATAATCAGGCGACATTGTGCGGTCGTAGATTATGGGGTAGAGAGAGGACTGCGCGCGAGCCGAGACTCGATCTGCCAGCTACACGAATGTATAAGTAATGGACCTAAGAGGCGACCTCGCTCTCTCGCTTCCCCTCTTCTCCTCCCCCCTTGTGATGGAAGGATCGCATTTTGTCGGGACTTGATTTCGTGCCGCTCCGCAATCTCCACACCTGTTGGACAAAAATTCCTCGAGGATGAAGGAAAACCGAGGGAAATAGATCAAGAATCTCTGAAAAGTTATATATAGATACAAGATATTCATATGAATAGTAGAACGAAGCGAGTGCCCTTGAAAAGCTATTAAATGGCAAAAGAACGAAATTAATCGGGTATTAAAGTGAATTATGGCGCGAATCTGAATACACTACACTATAAAATACTATTATGCTCCGATGAGACTTGATCGTGAATAGAAATGGATGCTAAAAATAGATGTTCATAAATATAATCACTTTTTGCTCGAATATTTCGTACGGATAATTTCGACGAATTTTTTTATATTTCATTTTTTTATAATTTAAATACACATACATTTAAATACGTCTTCGAAAATAATTTTAAAAATGTAGCGCGTTTATGACTCGAATTATAATATTAAAAAACAATACGCTGTGAAAATTAAATAAAGATTTTTAATATTTAAGAAATTGATATCAAACAACACATTCCCTGTGTAAAAAAATTATCCCGAATTAGAGTTCAAAATTCTCTGTCAACTGGAAGAATGCGACGTAATTGCGAGACATTCTGTGTAGAAGTCTCGCGTAAGCGCAAGTTCTGTATTATGCGCGAGCGACGCCGTGTAAGTACAAGCACGAGGAACACGATCGCGCTACATCTCTACGCGGATACCGCGGCCGACCGCGTTGAGACATGTCGGAGATATATCTCTGGCGGCGATATTGCGCCGGGGCTGCCCGCAGTGCATCGTTCGCGCGATCGATGGATCATCGATCGGCGAAGTCGGGGAGGAGTCAGCGGGTGGGTGCATCGCCGCGCGCTATGCAACACTCGACGCGTGCGAATGCACGCGCGCGCGTCCCACGTACGTGCAGCAACACGGATTACTGGACGGGCGCGAGGGATGAGTGCACGTCCGATGTAATAAAAGCGATAATGGTCATTATTACCGGCGGGTTACGTCCTTTAGAGAAACCAATCGTCTCGCGGGATATACGACCGATACACGGAGAGGGATCTCGATCGCGAGATATCAATTCCTGAACGATGAACTTTAATATTACTCCGCACTTGCTGCAAGCTACTTTATCTACTTTATTACAAGGTAGGTATTGAAAAAAAAGTATTAAAATCCGTAAAAATGCTTCTTGAGAAAGTCATAAAAAATATTTTAGATAAATTAATTAAACAAATCCGTAAATTCCGTGAATTTATAATTTTTTAGACATGTAATTCTCATGTATACGTGTGTGTGTGTGTCAAATGATACTTGTATTGAAACATTATGTTTAATCACCGGCGACTTTATGACGTGTTAACGAGTAATCCAGCTTATTAAACGAAGACGGCACTTGGAACGCGCTTGGTTCTTATTGCTGCGAAGAGGCACGCGAAGAGGAAGAATAACTCTCTTAGTAAACCCCCGTAGGTGTTTGCAAACAATAGCAAGGAATCATCCTTTGACGATTTCGACATACACTTAGAACGACACGTATGTAATATGACGCGCGCAGGGTGTGCCTGAAATGAGCGTACTTATCCGACTGGTGACGGGAAAGAAGCGGAGGCACATTTTAGCCACGAATCGAGCAACCTACGAAAGCGTGTTCATATTCTCAAGAAAGATTGCTTTGTCTTATAATTCCGTGACGTTATTAAGAGAAAATTATTTTAAAAAAACTGCATTTAATCAATAAAATCCCAAGAACAAAATTGTACAAGAGTAATACTCCATTGTTAAAACACGTAATTGAAAAAAGAAATAAAAATAACTCTTAAAAGCAAAAAGTAAGCGATTTATCGCATCAACCAATAAGGAATACACCTGTAAGCTTAATCTATTAATAATTTCGTTTGAGAGAAAGAGAAAGTTAGATCCTGCTAAAATTGAATGTTTAGTAGACATGACAGACACGTCTCGGTATCTTCGACGATTAGCGTCTGCGAAATTAAGTGTGCCGTTTGTTCGGCAGGATCGAAGATCTCGATTTGGTATTAGAAGCGCGAGGGAGAGGGAAGTACAAGATCGACGCTAATACGGCTCTTAAGCAACCGCACGGGAGCAAGATATCGATCGACTTTATCGGCAGACTCGTTCGTTCGATGCTCGCGGGCTCTTTCGTCCCCCTACGTCCGCACTCGCTCGTACGCGTGGCAGACAGAAATCGATGGCATTCATTGCGTAACGAGGCACTTACCGCAAATCAAACTAATGGCCAATAAAACACTCGCTCTAAAATCGTATCGAGAGGCGCGCCCGGATTCATTCGGAATTCCTGCTCGCGAACGCTGGTGTTATTAAAGTAGCGGTATGAGTTAGATACTTGCAATGGCTATTTATTTCAGTAGTATGATTAGAGAGAGGGAGAGAGAGAGAGAGAGAGAAAATTAAAAACAATTCTTCGATTATAGTGGATTGCATGTGCTTACATATTATTATATATTTGTTATTTATAAATTATAAATAACACAACATTATTTTATGTAAAGGTAGACATGTATAAATATTATATAAATATGTTTATATTTTATGTGTTTGTGCAACGCGCTTATTTAAAAGTAAAAGGCGAACGCGTCGAGTGGCAAGTGCATTTCAAGGTTGGCGACCTCTGCTCTACTGCAATGTCAGCCGTACGTATATAATTGTAAAAGAAAGATTCATTCGATAACTGTGCACGAAAGTATCCGCGGCTCATTACCCGTGTGCAAAACGGATAATTAAATATTGAAAATGAATAAGCCGGTGAGCGCGGCGTGGAAATATCTCTACGAATGCGCGTTAGAGTTCTCATACATCGCATAAAACGCATATTGGCAAGCAGATTGAAATCGCATATCTCGTACGGAGTGGTAAGAAACAAGCAACGCGAACCGCTACTTTTGCGTTTCCTAGTAAGGAAACAATGCCTCGTGTCGCGATTAGCGAAACAACAACGGGATGATATCGATCTACCATCGGATTTGCAGCTTGTTACCGTGAACACGTTTCGCTCATCGCGTCCTCGAGAGTCCGACAGATCGTCTTTCATAACGTTTCTCTTTCTATCTCTCTCTCTCTCTCAAATTGACTCGATTCAATCGCAGAATTTTTTCAAGGTGAGAATTACACTCGAGATTGATTAACAAATAAAAAGAAATGCTTTTTACGCGATATCATTAATCAATCGTGCAATTTTACTTAATTGAACCACCACCAGCTGTTCGACGCGCGCATAAATTTGAAAACCATCGCACGACCCGCAAAGCGATCAAAAAGTCACGTGTTCGTGTCGTGTAGACTTTGAATATGAAAAACAATAAAATAAAGTTTTTCCCAATGCTACCGTGGTATTAATCAAGAACCAAAGAGGAGTATGTAAGATTAAGTAATTCTAGCTGCATGCTCTCGCGTACGCGGCTACTTAAATCGAAATATATTGACGCTGATTAATTGCTGGAGAGTTGAAGAGAAAGAAACAAAAAAAAAAAAAATAAGTTATCGATCCGGAGATTGCTAGTGTTATCAATTGAGACCGTTTTATACGAGAGATGAGTTACAACAGTGACTGACCGACGGACAAATTCACCGGCGGGAAGAAAGATCGTATAATTGTTAATTATCTCGACGATTGTCTTGCTCCGGACAAGCTGGGAATTTTATATTGATATGCTCGACACGCAAGATGCGCACGTTTCTATGCACGTACCTACTACTAGGCAGAAGATCCTTTGTGAGCCTTTTGCTCGCGTGCATTCGCTTCAAAAGCTCCGACGGAGAAAAGGACGAATATAAATACCGCATCCTTTTCTCCCAGAGCCTTCGAGACGGGAAGCGCGCGTTGATATAATTGGACTTACGATTATGTTACAATATCGAGAATGCGCTTACGTCATCAACACACACGCCCCGGTATTATTTAGAATTAAAATTCTGTAAAATCACTTTGATGCGAATTTATAAGCGATAAAAAAATATTTAGTGAAATTTTATACAACGTGTGTGGTGTTTTTCCACCACACACACACACACGTGAGTAAGGTAAAAGTAAGAAAGTACACTGTGTGTCGAGTTAAAAAAAAAAATTATGAAACGTAATGGGTGCGCTAGAAGATAACGGTACGTCGAGATTTCTCTCGAGTCACTGGGCTACCTTATTTTCCAACCACTTTTCCCTGCGGTCGCCCTAATTCTCTGGTCAGACTAAATCCTACGTATTCTCGGAGGAGGTCGAGGATCTTTGACATGCTAAAGTGTGCAAGAAAAAAGAAGGGGGAGGGACAGGAAAGAGAGAGAGAAAGAGAAAACCTGGTAAAGCGACAATTCAACATCGTTGAGTCCTCGTTTTCACTGCACTACACAGACGACGAACACAAGCGACCCGACAGCGCGCGCTTTTTCAAATAATCGAACTCGACTTGCGGCTTTAAGCGGAACGCGAATCGTCGTCTCGACGCGCGTCGAGAGAAATCGCTCGCTAATTACCACGGGAGAAGAATTATTATATAGAAATGTCACGTATTTCTGTACCTTTACAGTTACAATCGCTTAGAAGTAGCACGCTCCGGTCTCTCTCATAATTGCTTAACGGCGAATAATTAAAGCTATCCCGCTGCGGCGTTCACGAACGGAAAATAATGCAAAAGGACACGTCGCGGGAGTTTAATTAGAGCATGATTCTTCGCGGCGTTAATATTTTCAACTTGTCTTATCTCGCGCTCAAAAGTTTCGAACATGCTGCGCGCGCGTTTTAGATTTGATTGCGATAAAAAAGCGAAGCGCGATATGGAAACAATGTATCGTCCTTAAAAAGACACACTTCGTGCATTATCGCACCCTTATCGCTACTGATCGAAGTCGTTGCAGATTTTGTGTTTCGCTTTTACATATCGCGGCAAACGTATGTACAGATCTCGGATTTTTTAATATTCCCGCGAATATTGAGGAAAATGTGATACGCAAAGAAAGTTAACGCGCAAATCAGTATCTCTTACTCACGGCAACTAAAAAAAGATCGATTCTTTTATCTGCGAGCATATGACGTGACCGTTTGCGAGGTAATCCAGTTTCAACATAAGCCTGCCGGGACTGTTGAACACGCTTCATATTCAATCCACGCATTCAGTGCGAGCGATCGAACTGCGTAACGCATATATATATATATATATATATGCTCGATTCACGCACCGCGATTGATCCTCTTATCCTTCCCTCCCGTTACCCTCTTCTTTGCCTTCGTCGACCGCGCGCTCCTATTACGCGTTATAAAGCACATCGGGGAAAATACGGGCCGATTACGACGCGCGGCGAGTTTCGCACGAAAGCTGTGGGAGTTTCATGGAATTGAATTATGAGAGAACCCTCCGAAGAGAAAGAGATCGTATCTATCTTCTCCATAACGAAAGAATGGCGAAGCCCCCGATAATATTGCATCTCCTCTAACGGAGCGTGCGCCGCGCCGGCGAAGAGGTGAGGCGCATTATCGTCGAAGTGTTTCGCGTCAATTGAGTTTCCGTGTACAGTTTTTTTCAAGAGGGAGGAAAGAGGGATACTGTTATACACCCATTACGAGAGACCGTCGGTCTCGCGCGGAAAATCACGTATCAAACTTTTTTTTTCACCGTGAGGTGTAACCTCGTTCCTTTGAAGTAAATAAAAAAAGCGAATTATTAAAAATAAATGTCGTTGTTTCGTGATACGGCGAATAAAAAATGTTTTAAATAGCGTATTATCGTGAATACGAGCGAAGAATAAAAGTATTTTAACGAGACCTCCGAGAAGAGGGTCGTGAACGAGACTTTAATCACTAGAAAGCCACTCGGCAAGGACTCAGTAAACTGGATTATACGAACGAAAGTACGAGCTAAACGAGTGTCAACAAGGCAAAGGGCTTCGTGTCAAATACTTGCTTTGTTTTATTTTCTCCGAGTTGTTAAGTGAGCAAAGAATCTTGTTTTCGAGAAAAGAGAAATTATTAATTTACCTAATGAACAAATTTAAAATCGTAAGTGCGATACAAGTATTTTTTACATGTCGGTTCCGACGACAAAAAATGAATAATTAAAACAAATAATAGTAAAAATACATTAAACGGCTTAGTTTAATTATCTAAAAACAATTGTAAATTATAGCGGAAAGATTGAGATTACAATAAAGCCGCAAAAACTAATTTTAACATTTTTTGATCCAATTTTTAGAATTGCAATAGATGTGTGCCGTGCGTGTCGGATGTGTGCCGTGCGTTTAAAAGACAAAAATGTAAGATAAGTTTCACTAATTCAACAAATCGGTTTCTCTCCGATCAAACAAAACGGTCTCACTTCGAAAAGAGAAATCGAAGTGTTTAAACGATAGGTTTAAGCGGAAGAAGATTACGAAATCGTGCGGACGTGGGCTATTTCGGATTAAAAAAAAAAAAAATCCTTAGAATACGATATATAAAGTTTGCGGCGGAGAAATTTCTCTCGTGATTCTCAATAAAGGTACCCGAAAGCAGGTGCGTGAATTGCAAGGTGCATCGGTCGCAGCAGAAACGAGAAAGTATCATTATTAATGAGCACGGGAGATGCCTTACGGCTGACGTAGAAAGTTCGACGGTGATCTTTTGACCTCACGATTATACTAAAGGATGTATTAAAAATCGTATTTACATGGGATTTACACGAAAGGGTACGCGGCATATATTGTATTTAACCTGTTTGCTTGCGCGATGTGTCAAACTAACTGTTTTGCATCATTAACAAACGAGAGAGTATATAAAATACAAACACGCGTTAAAAGAGATAATCTCTTCAGACTTATTTTATTTTTACATAATACAATTATAAAATTTCACGATATATTAAAAATATGGTTTCTATATTTTTGTGCACTACACACAGCAATAGTTGATTTAAAAATTTAGATATTAAATAATCGCATATGCAATTGATTAAACTATTTATTTTTATGACTCGTGACGTCGATTTTAATCGAAGCAACTGTATTTTTTCTGCAAAAAGTTAATTTGATAGATACAACTACTTGAAAAAAATCCAGATTTATCATGCTTCCTTAACTACGCGGACTCCGAAATGAAACGCGGCGACGAGTGGAACTCAAGTTACAGAACAAGAAATCGCCACAAATTTAATTACCGCGATTACCGTGGGCAGGATAGCGTAAGTCAGAATTTCCTCGACAGTTAACGACCAGCCTTGGACTAGGAAGTCGGACAAGTGAGGACGAAGCGTTTATTTCCTCGGCGGAACATAAACGCAATAATCCTCTGTGAACTGCTGCACGGCCTTGCGCACGTTTGTCGTATTTTCGTCACATCCCGGTAAAAAGCCGCAACCAAGAGTGCAATTAAGCGCTATTATAGTAACACAATCAAACTGCGCTTTGAAATTGCGCTCAATTAGTTTGATACACTTCGGCAAACAGGTGCGCCCGGTGTGCGATAAGTCGTCGCGCCGTGTGTATGCAATAACACGTACGATTCTAATAAACGTTGCTTTTGAATCGAGTGATTCACGCGCGAGATCGACGCGCAACATATTGCACGTTAATGCACGACGAAAGAAAAAAGCCTGTTATCTGTACAAGCATCAGTCGTTCCAAGAAATGTCGATGGAAATGTACATCTATTTGTTGAATCTTGCACGCACAATACCTCGATGTTGTTGTTGCAGCGTTTAAAAGAATCGCAGTTTGAAAATAAAGAGCATATCTTGGATATCTTCGTGTGTACGTGCTTATATTTTCGGATTTTTTTTTACTTGAATCACAACAAGTCTGGAAATCCTCTCTTTTCTCAAATACTAAATCTTGTTTCTCTTTCTTAATCTCGATATTCGACCGTTTTACAAAAGCCCTGTGATATTCTCGACAAATAATTATTTCGATGCGTCAGTCGTTTGTTCCGAGTTTCATTCATAAAACCGTAGCGTAACTATGTCGTAAAACGACACGAAAAAAATAGCGCGTTTGTATTTACCTTACAAGTGTGTAAATCACACAATTGTCTGTGAATTATTATTTCAACTGTAAGGGGAAAGACGTTGAAATTGCATGTTTAGGAGAAATTGGATATAATTAAGAATGAACAAGCGACTTAAGAACAAACTCGTAATAAATAATATATGTCGAACTACAAGTGCATTCGACGTACGCGAAGGCGAGAGAGACTCACAATCTCTGAAATTACCCCGTAAAAGATACTATATCGCGGCTAGATCTCGTGGCAAAGCTCGGCGCTAATTGACGCGCTGTCGAGCAATTTCGAATATACCGCAACAAGCTAGAATAGCAATCGACCCGGTCGGAACTTCCTGTTGACGCCAATTTAGCGTTTCTCTTCTTCTTCCCTCGTTCAATTCCATTGTCTCATTTTTCCATGTCTCCGCGCTCGCGCAGCACTTCTATTCGCGAATCTACGCTCTCTCTCGAATTCGCGAATAGAAGTGCTGCGCGAGAGGAATTGTCTAGCGTACGTTTCTAGGAAGGATCAAGGACGTTGCAGGAGAAGTTCGTTGAACAAAGAGAGAAGGACGAAAGAATGCTATGGCCGAAACGTTTTGTATTCGGACGTTCTGCATATATGCGCGAGCCACATGGAAAACAAGATTTTATCAAATCCATGTTGCGTGACTTCAAATCGGACGAACAAAACATGTTGACGGGCGGAATTTCGGGGGCCGAGGAAGAAAATAAAATTAGCAGAAAATGATCGCCGCACGTTTCGCATTCTATCTGTTGCTTCAAACGCGGGAGACATTTGTGTAAACTAAAAAAACAAACAATAAAAAAAAATTATATACTTGCACCATAATAGGGTGTTCTGCTCGACCGTTGAATCGAAGAATATCATCGTTTGTTTTGTTTTCTTTTCGCGAGCTGTGGGAGCGCGGAATCGTCTTCTCTGAAATCTCGTCGCGTCGCGAATGTCAAGGACGGCGAGCGTCATAACTCCCTCGTTCCGAGGATTTCAAAAGGGATCGTGAAAAAAGGCGAGACGCGCGAGTCGCTCTTCTGCGTAGCAGAAGACGTGCCTCGTAAAGAACGAGAGCTTATGCGTCGGACACCCCTGCCGCGATTTTCATATTCACAATTAGCATTTCTTCCTGCCCTGTCCGTCCTTTCAAGCCGCGATGAACAATGGGCCAAGGAAGAAACTGACATCTATGGACACGCGAATCCCGCCGAAATCCCGCGCGCATCGATTTGCTCCACCGTGAAAGGAGAAAAGAGGATTCTTCTCATCTCGACGTTAAATTATTATAATGAGTTATGGCGACCTGTCCAACCAACTGTATGTTGCCGCTGCTAATGAATACACGCCGAATTAAGTCGCTCGATGACTTAAATCTCGACATTTAACCGCGCCGCCGACTTGTGACTTCGAGTTAAAGAGGCAGACATTTGACATTTATCACGAACACGTATGCTAATTTTTCGCCTTTCCTTTTTAACAAAATTGATTAATGCGTAATGTGAGAACGATATTAAAAAATATAGACATCGTGTGCTTCGTATAAAAAATTTTTATAAAACATTTCTTGCGTGATTTATAATTTCAAAATATATTCGATGCTGCGTAAAATATTTCCGGCTGACTTTTTGTAAGTGTCAAAGGCGAAATGCTATGTCTTCCGTTTGTGTTTTTGTTCGAAAAAAAAAAAAAAAAATAGAGATATGACGAACGCACCGCGTGAGAACGACAAAATTGACAGTGTGTCTACTACTATAGTAGCTCTCACGACACAGAAAGGCGGGACGTTCTTCTTTAACGGATTCCTCGTAATCACGGTCGTCGAATCTCCGAACAGACGAGCGTAGCTTTTTTACTACTATACAGACGTCGGAGAGATGACGTCTCATACGTTCGCGATCGGTGTCAGATCCACGTTCCTCACGGCAGCAGCCGTAGAAACTGGACGAACGCGGTTTGATTCAGAGTCTCGGAATGTTCGTGCAGACAGTCCGTAGGAAACCCTCGGTTCAACGATGCTCCCCTTATAAGGTCGCTTTGCGACGGATATGGGTTTTTAGTCGTCTATCGAAACGCGTTGTTCGCGCTTGCCGAACGCGATTAATTTTTCGCTTGTTATCATTCGCGCCGAGAGATTTACTGCCATATCGCACGTTTTTTTTATAGTTTACTCGCAATTTTAAATTTACAAGTTTAATTGATATGTTCGTTGTGTATGAAATTCGTAGCCGCAAATTTTACACGCTGCCAAGAGCTTATCAATTAAAATAAGAGTTTTAATAAATACGCGTTTCAAACGAAAATTTTTCGTCCTTTTGCCTAACAGTATCAAGTCCGGACGCAACAAGAATGCTGGTAGTCCGAGGACTTCGGACGTTCAAGGATCTCGTAGCGGGTCGATCGTAAAACAACGAACGAGAACTCTGAAATAAGTTTCAGAAAAAGACAACAATTCACCGGGCAATGTTCAGTGTTCGGGATTTGGCTACCGTGCTCCATCACTTGCGCGATCGTCGATGTTATCATACGCCGAAACAAGGCAGTGTGTAGGCAAACGCGTCGGGACTTCCTCGTGTCTCTCGCGCGCTCTCGCTCGCTGCGCCGCGATTTAACTAGCTGCACAGATCCTTATCTCGAGTGCAGTTGCAAGCGGTAGACAACGTTCTCTCACCCTTCTCTCTGTCTCTCTTGGCTCGTCCGAGAAAAGGGCAGGATCGTTAATAGTGAGTTTGCACGGAGGCCGGTAGCGAATCAAGTGGTAAAGTCACTCTCGTTACATCCCTTACACGTTCTTTTTGCGAAAGAGCCGCGTGTGTTTTATTCTCAAACGTTATACAAATGTTTTTGCGGATGTTCCTTGTCTCTTTTGCCGGTATAAATTTTTAGTACGGTTAAATCTACTGAATCTACAAAAAACACTTGCGCGTTAATGCAATTTGAGAGAATTAAACTATATTACCGCTGTACATAAAAGACTGCTGTTTAATGAGAACATCGATAACGGCTCGATAGAACGGCGAATGCTTCATTATTGCTCTTTACAAGAGTGAAATTGAGGTTAAGTGGAACATTAACGCGGTAGAGAAAAACAAGTGTGCGCCTACAAGTAGACGTTTCTATTTGCTCTTGCTTTAATACACGACTTCCTTACTCGTTCCTTCCCACTTATTTCGATTTGAAAAAAAATACGAAAACTTATTTTCCTTCGCGAATTATTTTAGACATTTATAATTGATATATTTCAAAAGTAAAAACTTTTACCCAATAAGTACAATTTGCACAGAATATAAATAGCGTGTAAATAACACGTCCACTTAATTCGCTTCACTATCAGCATCGTGTAAAATCCCTACTGTAAGGAGGGTAGGAATCGCGGGTAGGGATCGCTAACGCGTTCGTCCGCCACACTTTTCTTTTTTTGATTCGCTCGCGAAATTAATGGCGCCTCGCAAGTACCCTTCTATGGGCGAAGGAGAAAAAAACCCGAGTCACGAGAGAGGCGGGGGAGGAGAATGTAACGAGGAAGAGAGGCCTCGATGGAGGTGGTGATGGAGGATTCTGTAACACACTGCCCGGGTAGGGCGATGTCGTCGTTAAGAGTCGCTCGAATTACGAACATTTGGCAAGGTCCGCTTTTAATGGCGGCCTTAATGCCCCCTTCGGTCGCGTGTATGTAACGCGTTCGTGTGCGTTGAGGAGCGCGCACAAAGCCGCGCGCTTCTTGGTGGGTCGTCGTTCAAATACTGAAGGTCGTTAAAGAGCCACGCAATTTCGTCGAATTACGAATTGCATCGCTCTCCGGCCGCGGCCGAGGACGACACTTAATGACCCCGCAGAGGCCGCTACGCAAGTTTGTGCATGGTCACGAGTGCAGCATCGCGGCCGGCACTTGCACCGCAAAAAGCACGACGAGCAGTTTTTTTTTCTTCAGTGCAAGAGAAATATGCAGCGCGCTCGGAATATACGTAAACCGATTTCTTGACGAACAAGTTTTTCTCTCTCATCCGCGTACAATGTGCGAGGCTTAATTTTGTAAATTTAGTTAGATCAACAAATGATCTCTCTTTTTTTTTGTTATTAAGTGCAAATTTATTCGAAGATGATTTGATGTTTCGAAAGAGGGGACACATACATATGCAACATGATGTGTGTCTGTACGAGCACAATAGTCCAACCACACAAATATCTTTTCTACCTTATCTTTTTAGTGGTTGTAAAACGTAGTGGTTATAAAAGAGGAAAATTACAGTTTTTCAGTAATGTGTGCCATTTAACGACGAGAGCCTGGATTTCTGGGTAAATTACTCGGTCAAATTACTACCGAGTAAATTACTAGATAGATTACTTCACTGTTATGAATATTCAAAGTAAAAATTTCCCGGAATCTAATGAGTTAATAACGACGGTCGGTTTTCACGTTTCACTTCCACCGACTTCGAATAACTAAGTCGACAGACCCGGACTACATTCGGTTTCTGCGGTACCAATCCGAAACGTGTGTGCGTGTATAACTTCGTTACGACGTAACGTGATTTCGCGTTCGTCGACAAGAGTTATATGCGCGGGCTGTGCTTGTGTGCGCAATTTGCACGAATTACGGACACGTTTGACGGTTCGTCGTATTACGCTCTCGGTGAAAGCCGACGATTTTACGGTGAGGTGAGTATTCGACGTTCCCCGGGCTTTGATCGCGCAAGAGCAAGGTTAGGAGGTAAAGGGTGGCAAGCCCGAACAATTTATAGTAACGTATTCGTGCCGCGTCGTGAAAGTCGACGGCGATAAAATATCACGCGGCGGAGAAAGAGAAAGAGAGAGAAAGAGAAAGAATCGTACACGATTCCGCATCACGCCGCTGTAAATCGATTATCGAGTAAGTCGTACACACGCAATTAACGCTTTGTAAAGTAGAAAGTTACTAACACAGAAAAACCATTTCGGACGGCGCCGAAATTACTCGGCGGCTGTATTTGCTCCCGCGCGTTTATCCAATTAAAAGAAACTCACACCGAAGATATGTGAGGATCGTGAAATAGTAGCGCAAACAAAAGTGGATGTTACACACACGGTCGTGTTAACAACTGACGAGCGCGAGGTTGTTCGGTAGCATCACAAATAAACCTGTTCTGTTAACATTTCACTTTGAGAAGATTTTTAAAATAGATGTGAGCTCCAAAATTTACGCGCACAAACTATGTTGATGTAACAATTTTATGTATTAAAACATAGGAATATGAATAAGGCTAATAAGAGCCATTGCAGGTTGTTGTGCAGAGAAACTTATATATATATATATATATATATG
>QVOA01004713.1:0-28116 GCA_014825685.1 Pseudomyrmex cubaensis | reverse complement strand
GGCTGATGATGATCGAAAATATACTGATCGAAACGTTCCTCGCTAATTTCCTTTTGGACTAATTCTTTCAAGCTACCTACACCTTGGCTTATAAGTCGGAAGGTCTATTTCAATTATTTTCATTGTAACTACGACTTTTCTTTCTACTTTAGTTATATATAAATTTAGTTTTTATAAATAATGATTTTTTTTTAACATGAAGATAGTTTAAAATCAATGCGAGCCAGTATGCTGAGTGTACATGCAAATATAGTTTTTAAACGTGTAAAATTTAATTTAACGTAAATAAACATAAAGAAAAAATATAAGAATAAGATTTTAAAAAGAAATAATGAGAAAATTGCGATGTTTTTAGCCAGCAAGATTATTTCACTCTGATGTCGAACCTGATTTCGTCATTGATTAAAAATAAATAGGAATAGCAGTCAACTTATCTTTCCCTGGAATGAAATATGAAATACAATCGAGCTCTGACAAGGAAAACCATTGTTGTTTCATCATTGATGACAATTAATCAAAGTTTTGGAACATCAATGGGGTTACCACTCAGGACTAATTTGCTTCGAGGTTCCACCTTGATCACCCGGTAACCCTGTTAAACTCTGGTTATTATTTCAACCATTAATCACTTTACGATACACATATTGTATATCTACGCTGCCTTTCAGTCCTTTCGCCCCATAGAGTTTAACGTCTAACAGCGCTTTAATACAGAGAACGCGGCTTTAAAACGATGATGAATATATTTGCTTATCTCGCAAAGTTACCGAAAACTGCCGACTACAAGTAATTTATGTTTAAGACTAGAAAATAAACAGGAGGAAATAATATTAAACAAATAATTAAATTTGTAAAATATCACATTTTTGCGAATAATACGTATATCTACTGTAATAACAAATTTTTTACTTTAATTCTTACGCATCGACACGTTATACTAAAATAAAATGTAATTAAATACTGAAACAAAATAACGTTTTATCTTTCATGTGTCGAATATCAAATAAATATTTTCAATAAAATTCTCAACGACGAAAGTTTTGTTCTTATTAAATAAATAATAATAATACATTTCTGTATAAAATATATTGATAAAAACACATCATACGCCGTTATAAAAAAATGTTGTTTTACACAAAATACTTCCCTATCTATGCTAGAATTCGTCGACGCGGTAAAGCATTGCCTTTTTAAAAAATGTGCAATAACATTCTCGAGCTGCTTTTCGCGCGGCTTAAATCGCACAAATCGGATAACTTCACATCCTGCGGAATATTAAGTTTTATCATACCACACACACACAAACACACCAGCCGCATTTCGCGGCAATATATACACTATTCCGTGTCTCTTCCGCGTTTTGGTTAGAGACGCTATTAAAAATTTTTATATACGCTATTTTCAACTCGTACTTTTCGACCCTGTAATTATCGTGTGAATTAGTCACTCCTTGCCTCGAGAGTGCTCATCATTCATCCCGCACGTGTATACTCTTTGTCTCTCTTTCACCTCCGCTCTTTACATGAAACGTTTCCTCAACATCGTTAAAGGAAAAGGAATAGCGGAAGTCGTCAACAAAGTGTTTTTGTTTTACCCGCACGCATTGTTGCAATAGCGATTTTTTTCAATGTGAATCCATGTTTTGGCATGCAATATCTCTGAAATATGAATTAACGAGACATTGGCTAACTAATGTATGATTCACATAAATTACGACAATGGAAATGTCATTTTATTGGCAAATCCATAAATGTCGCCGGCCACGACAAGCGACTTGTTCATGAGACGTATGAATGATCGATAACAAACACGTGACCGTCATCTACGTAATATTTTTCAGCTGTGAGAATTATAACATATTAAATTTTTTATTTTAACAACATGTCAAATAAAAAAGTGATGTATCTAGTATAAACTTCAATATAAAAAGATGTAATAAGTAATGTCTTTCCTGTTTTTTTTTCTTTTATTAATTCGGGAAAATGCATTTCTGCTCTCAGATAAAAGCTTTGAGGGAAGCTTGGAACATTTTGCAATATTATTGACACAGTCGTTTAATGCAGCGATTGTTCAAACGGCTGTGGTAATGTTCGATAAAGCGTCGAAGTTGGTGATACTTTTCACGAAAGTTGATATTCGCATAATGAGAATATGCGCCGAGTGCACTTGACAGTCTCCGAGCATTGCTTTTATGGTGGGTTTAGTAACAGTATCAAAAAAGTTTTGGAGTGTTTTGACCTAAATGTGCTAATTTAATAATTCCTTTAAAACTTTTTAATCGCAGAAAAATATTTTGCACACAATTCAGATCGATTTTAGACAAGACACACAATATTTCAACTTAAAGATTTTATTTAGATCGTAGATAAGCAACTATACATAATTAAATCTATTTTCTTTGCAGCTATTTTATTCTGTTTCATTCTTGTTTTTTTCCGAGATAATAACAGCAAGAGAAAGAAAAACGTCGCTGGCGCAACGTCAGTGCACTCTAACTCCGGAGTCTCGCAGTCACGTACTATCACGTGCCCGCCGTCTCGACTCATTAGCATAAAAAATAATCAGGAGCAGCTGTCTTGCGCGTAGCGCTCTGCCATTTTTAATTGACCGCAGCGTCGGCACGTACAAATAAAAGTCTCTAGCTAAGAGTCGGCCAAGAAAAACTACTTTGTGTCGCGCACGTTGTGAGTGCAAGTCGAGTTACATATATAGGCCGGTCCGCATCATCTATTCTCATTGCCCAGTGCCTTCCGGTTACCTTTTCGCCATTCCTCGCGGCATCTATCCCCAGTCCGCTGGGGACCCACTATCCTTGGGTTCCGGCAAGGGGTGCGACACGTTAACCGCCGCCACAGAAATATCGGGTGTTCTTTAGAAAACATTTGAAATTTTTCCTTATTTAACAATCTCTTTGAGATAGGAATAATTTTTAATATGGGTTTTCTTGCAATAGTTTTTAGTTGAATGGTAAACAACAAGGTATTCTGTAGCTAACTAGTTCCAATTTCAAGTGAACGTTACAACAATAGAGTTTATAGAAATTTGCTGACATAATTAGAGAGTCCGAGGTAAATACCGATCTTCTGCGGCGTTTCCGCAGCGAAGAGATCAACTCTCCAAATTGGCCGGAGAGTCTATGATTAGAAAAGCGATTCTCGGACACCCTGTGTACACACGCGCGCTCGGAGAATTACGAATACGAGCGTGCGCGGTCTCAACCGCCCGTTTCTCTCTTTCGCGCCCACGGGGATGCGGCGAGGGTTGCTGAAATCCAGACGTTGAATCGAGCGCACCCTCGGGTACGAAGATTACGTTTTTTTTTTTTTTATCTCCACCGCAGTTTTGCTGCTTCTCTCTTCCTTGCTCTATGCCACTCAGATTTTTCCGGGCTTTCTCCTTCTTTTGTCTCTTTTTTCTAGTCTTTTCGCGATTTTCACACTCCTTATCTTGCTCCGGCGGTATCGAGAGCTGATAAAACCGAGAACAATTGACGGGTTATACGAGCGACGCTGTCGATGCGAATTGACCGCCACGCCTTTTCGAGCCATCCGCTTTCGTGAGGAATAAGAAAAGAGCAGAAATGTGAAATTATAGAGGGACAAAAGAAAGAAAAAAATCGGTTTACTATTCCCTATTGAAAATAAACTAAAAACATAAAAGAGACTTTGCTGACGAAACAGAATATGTAACTCGCATCAAGGATAAGAAAAGATATTGAAATAAAGAGAGAAAAAATATACATTTAGCTTTCAGTTTTGTAGTCATTTTTCAACAAAAAGAAAGGTAAATTCGAGATATTAGGTATTTAGCTACTTGTATATTCTTCGCAAATTGAACACGATACTTTGCTTTGACTGATTTGAGTGACAATTGTTAGATACGCGGCGACCTCCAAGTTTCCGCAATATTTCTGAAACTGACGTTATCGCTTATCTTTATTAACGTGTATTAACAGCGCCGCGATTCCTGTCTATACGACTAAGATAATAGCCGGCTAATGGTCGATATTTTATCGAAGCTGCCCAACGCAACGTTGCAGTATCCAGCACCGATGTCTAATTTCGCACTGATTAATGCCATCGAATATTGCGCCTGTATATTTATACCCTGCCCCCAAGGTAATACAGTTGCAAATACATTCGTTACTGACAATGAGTATTCTGCAATACATTGTGTTTCAAAATAAAATATCGAATTGTTACGTATTCTCACGCATTATAAAAAATAAATTTACAAACATTTACAAAAATAAAATGTTTTACAAAGTTACAAATAAAGATATTATTTTTTATATATTTTATTTCCATTTAACCATATTTTAAGATAAAACATATTATTTCTATATTATATATATTTAATATCGTTACATTTTACATTAAATAAAAAATTTACATTAAATAAAATCCATTAAATAAAAAAATACATGTCACATAAATGCAGTAAGAAGAAACTATAAAGAGATCAGCTATTTCAATCAATTCGCATTGCAGGAATATGTCGTTTGCGGTTCGATAAAGGTTCGATAGTTACAGAGTTGTTAGTCCACTGCCTAACCAGTACAACTAAAATTACATCGTTGTCCGAATAATAGCGTTGCACCGCGAGAACTTGGAGCCGCAAGTCGTAAGCATCTGTTGTGTGAAACAATTCATTCGCAAATTGCCGTGTTCAATTGTGTGCTTACGTTGTAATTTACATCGTTCCGTTCACACATGTACATGCGTAAATATTAAACTCAATCGAAACTCAAAATAAAAATCTCAAGACACTCTGTTTAATAAAGTAACGTAATTACTGCCACAACTTTTATACTTGATAATGTAGAACGTGGTATAAAATTAAAATCTTTCGACACTAATTAACTTACTAATATTACATTAACCTCGCCAGAGTAAAGTTACATGACTACAAATTTAACTGCGATAGCCACGATAGCCACTAACTTTAATTGCACGATAATGATTAATTTCAAGGACAAAAGAGAAAGTTCGGTGGCGAACAATAATACTGCGCTACTATCGCTATCTTCGAATCAATGTGGTTTATTACACATAAAGTAGTATTTGTGAGTATTCGAACGACAATTAGCCGTCTTTGAAATCTCCTCTTCGCGAGAGACCGAAAATGGCTTTTAAAACTCACCGAACGATAAATCAAAAGCCATTGAGGATACGGTGCAATTGAAGGATACAACCGGACCATTTCGATTACGCGTGACTTTAGAAGTAACACAGAATCCGCTGTGGCAAATTGCGAGAAGACGGAGGAATTCAATATAATAAAACATTTAACGGAAGAGAAAACCGTTTCAGTCCGTTAATCACTCTTGCGCGAACGGGCAGTAAAATTCCGTACGTTTCAACCAGTGTGCTTACTAAAAGCGCCCATCCGCAAATCACGAGTATAGGTGTGCACTGTGGCAAACATGTGTGTCTCAATGCGGTGATAAGAAAGAAAAGAGACGCCTAAAACCAAATATTCGAATAAAAATGAAACAAATCCTTTTGTTCCGCGAATAAAAAAGTTTACGTTGAAATTATCACGGAAAATGCACTGATAAGTGAGATATCCATTTTTTTTCTCTGAAACTTTACTTATTCGTCTTATAGCAAATGTATTGTACAAGAATTGCAAAACTTCGCAAATATTAAAAACTAGCGCATAAACTATCTCGGTTGGTGAATGCATTTTTATAAAAAATTATCGGAATTGTCAGATCCAGCCGGAACCCTTAAGTCGAAACTTCGGATAACGCGTTTATGAGTTCGACAAAAGCGTAGTTTGAAGTAGTATCAGGAGCTGCATGGATAACGCTCCTCTTCTCGCATAAACGTAGCGCGGCATTTCCAGCGCACGTTCACGATCGTCTGACGAGCTTGTGGAATTACTCCTTTGCTTTTGCATTCTATTTCTCTCCCTTTGTCGTATATTTCGTTGTCGGACAATTCGCGCGCGGATCTATCGGCAGAAAAGTACAAAAGTTTCGCGAGATAGTTGGTAAAGTTTGCTTACAGATACGAGATGCTCCGACCACATTTTTGCTTGAAACTTCCCGAATGATGAGCGCAGCCCGAGTTGAAGTCAGAGAAACGCTCGTAGAAATGTTTATACAAAAAAAATCACAAATATTTATAGAATTTAATAATTAATAACATAATGTTATGTAACAAAGAAAAAGAATTTATATTATAATTATATTAGACTATATACTTTATGCGTCTACATTTTTTATACTTGTTCGCAAGATACAAAGAGAAAGAAATTGATTTTAATATTATCTGGCTGATATATAATATTGTTTTTTGTTTACGTTCAATTCAAAAATTAAAATATTTTCTTGTTATTTTTACACAATAGTTACCCCAAAAAAGTACAGAAGTAAACTTTGAAATTTATTATGGCTGTTTTACTTTTTTTCACTCGTTGTATAACTTTCCTCATTCTCTCAATGTTTTTGCAGCAATACTTTAAGGCAATAGAAATTTCTGCAATTTTAACTGCACTTTAAACACGAGCGTTATCGATCAAAATATCACGTGGTTGAATAAGTAAAATGAAAATGTTATTAAGCGCGAAAAACATTTCTTTTATATTACTGCCACGAGGACTTTATACATCGTAAATATTTTATATTACATGTGGCAAATATGTACATGGTTTTAGATCGAGAACTGCAAAGTATTTATGCAATAAAAGAAATAAAACGCGTTAGTTACGTTCGTTTGTGCGCATTACATTGCTTTATTTAATTTGGCGCATTTTGCAGCGTTTATTTGCTTTTCTGTTCATGTCGACACTATACATAGATAACAGCGATCCGCTTAGCAAAATGTACTACTCATGCACTACGCCTATGCTTGCGCAATATATACTTCGAGCAACGCGCTCGCTGCAGACTCCACCGGCCTCTGATAATTTACATCCGGTCAAACTTTACGTCACCATGAGCTGCGGAAAGTGCATCTCGCCGACCCCGCCCGATGTAATATCGTCGGCCGGGGTTGCTATCGAGACACCGACCAACTTTGGTGGTGCGAAACCATATTTAATATTTTAAGGCAGTTAATATATCATTGTCGCGTGCGGTATCTCGATAGAAACTGAATAATATCGTCAACAAATGATTTTGAAAGCTACTTTGACAAAGTACCTCTATTTTTTATTTCTGATTCTCTATAAATATGTAATAACTTTAAACAAATTTTATATACATTGTTAAAATACATAGAGTACAAAAAGAGATAAAAAAGAGTAAAGATAATACGTATAAAAATATATAAAAGTATCGTTTTCGAACTTCGTAGAGCGCTGCTCCATCAGCGCCAGTTTTCAAAGTTTAAGAAATCACTGAGAAACAAGTTGAAAGTTCTGTGCTCAGTCATCTTGTTCAAACTACAGAAAATTACATTTCGTTTTGCTCATCCATCACCAGTGAATTCGGCATATGACTTATGCGAGACGTGACTGCACGTATTGGACTTCGTCCAGTTTGCGAATTCTCAATAATGCAGTTAACTGATTGGAAAAACTCGTCGTTTTTCCCGAAGCGCTCGATCTTGGCTCATTTTCGTGCGTGTGCAACTTTTAATGAACTGTACGCACGTGTGTTTCATAATTAAGTTAAGTGCAAATTATTTGTAATAAAGTTTCGGCAAATTTTTCCAAAGATAAAACATTATATATTATATATATTATATATATTATACGTCTAATAAATTTACTCCGATAAAGTACATAATATAAATTTAGAGTGCGCATTAATGCATATATCAAGAATAAGAGCTTCTAGTGTTTGAAAAGACGCAAATAAGCCTTGATTAAAATCCGAAGATACGAATATGTAATTTATCAAATATGAGTTATTCGAGCGTAGAACTGATATGACGATTAAAATGCATCAAAAGATGAACGTACAGAGTTGTTAATTACTCATTCGTTATACAAACTCGTTTTGCAAAGAGGGAGTTTCCAGTTCTACGCACACAATTCCAAATAAATACATAATTTTAATTTGATAGCTACACTTATACTCTGTGTTTCATCAAAAGACCACTTGGGTTTTTAATGTTGCTTTATTATGAAAAAAATTAATTTTGTTGTCGAGTATAAATTAAGTTTTTGCAAAACACAAGAGAAGTAACTTTCGTGTTGTACGTGTTTTCTCCGTAGATTCTCGTTTGACTCAAACGCGACGACAAGACTTCGGCCAACTACTTTCGCCTGCCAGTTACTAACTAACTGATAACCGCATGAAGTGTTCACACCAGAAGGAAACTAGCATATCGAGTTTGGCCGCGGAAACTTAGGAAACGATGGCGCAACTTCTGAGGCAGAAGCTCAATAAGCTTTCGGAGTCTGATCCTGCCATTCGTGAGAAAGTAACAGAATATCAATATCCTTTTCGTGCTTACTGAACCGAACCGACAGAAAACTACCGGACTGCATCAAATGTACGTGTACATTAACCATCGTTATCTTCGTCACATTTATCACAGATTTCTCTTTATTTTCACTTATCTCATAAATTTTGCGAAAAAAACATGTACTTGTTTTCTACGTTATATATGTATATATTTTAAATCTTAACAGCTCATCTTTGATTAAAATTTGCATTTATCCAGAATCAAATTCAACATTATTTTCACGAAACAAATTTGTCGGTCTAATTTTGTGCCTATCACACGGAGTTTGCGGGCGCAATTTTCCCGCTTGCTAAATTCCGATCGATCTCACCGGTTGCATAATTGAAATAATTTCCGGAACGTATTGTCGTTTGCGAGAAACACAACACGTGAGTGTATTCTCACGTGCTACAAGGATCCCACGGTTTCTACTTTTCAATGTAACAGAACTTCGTGGATCCGATCTACTTATTCGGTCTACGTGCTAGGCTGCTATCTCGCATTGTACGAAATGGTTGCAAGCCCAACACAATTGAGACCTCCTCAACCTCGAATGATCCTCGAACTGCATCTTGATCGCAAGACATCGTCTTATTGCGTGCCCCGAGGAAATCGATTGGACATTCTTGAGCCGTTTAAGGACGAGCGCAATGCCTCTCCGGCTATTACGTTTGAAAATATGAATCGACGACGTGGTATGGAACGAGGTTGTATCAGGAGTCAATGGAGCTTATAAAAACGTTTTATTGTAAAAATAAAGTCATGCGGAACCTTTTACATGTTATTATTAAAGAAGAATTGTGTGGAAGAAACACAAAAAAATGTTATCACGTAAACTATTTGATAAATTATAAAATCTTTCGAGCAAGTTTTTTTTGTATGTCTAAAGCGCTATAAAATAAGAGTAATTTACAACACTTCCCGCTAATAATAAAGAGGCGGAAGCAGACTACGGAAGCGTGTTTAGCGCTTCAGATAAAAAGAGAAAATGAATTTGATTCTCTCGCTTTTTAGACGCTTTCAACGCTCCAAGAAGTGCGCTGTCACGCCGTAACGATTTCTCCCCATTATTCTGCTCGAAGATGCTTGAAATATACTTAATACGCTTTCATGGCTTACGTGACGTAGGCACTCGCTTTTGACGTGATTACTATCTCTTATGTCAAAATCGCGTCATTTTTCGAATCTAATACTCTCAACCATAACAATTTCGTCCGCAATTCGACCAAAATCGATATGAATCGTTGATGCCGATATTCCTAAAATATTTGCATGTTTTACGATATTCTCGTAGTATAAATGAACGGATGTTTTAAAAACTTCACGGCTCTTCTTCGTTTATCATTATGAGTTGCGCGCGAACGAGTAGCAAGGTGATTAACTCGGAAAGAAAATGAAAATGACGAGAAAAGGGAAGCCTCTGTAACAGTTCGCCGATGATTAATACGTCGGCTTTATCAATGTGTAACTTGTGCGAACTCGTTACAAATTAATTAGCCACGCAAGTGCCAGAAGAATATGATTTATTGCGCGCGATATTGCGGCGCACAATTATAGTCGCAAAAACGAATTTCTAGATTTTTGTATTTGTCACTAAAATAATTTATATTGTTTCAGACGTGATGTAATTTTAATATCGACTATTGTTTCTGTCAAATGCGTTAGCACGAACGGGAGAACCGTATTTCTTTGATAATATACAATAAATTTTTTATAATTAAAAATTTTTAAATTAAATTGCCCTGTGTGATATAGAAAACAGATAAAATCATTACTCAACACTTTGTTCAATAATTCATTAATTTTCTATGTAACTTACTCGATAACTCGATAATTAACTCTTACTTTTAAATCTCAATCGGGCGGAAAATTTGACTGTGTAAATTACTTCGACAATGTAATATTTTTCAGACATTTTGTGCAAAATAATGTAAGTAAATCAGCACTTGAATTAATAACGGGTAAATGCTTTATCGACTATCGATTCCAATCACTGTCTCTCTTACTTTAAGTTTATCAAGAAGATTAGTACGCCTCGCAGCATTTCGCGATGCAGCAACGTTCAATCTCTTTTTCCTTTTTCTCTTTCTCTCTCTCTCTTTTTCTTTCCGAGCTCATTTTGCTAGTTTCCACGTTCTTTTTTTTTATTTAATCGAATTTCTAACGTCAGACGCCGTGGTACATACTTCACAGTAATGCGCTTTCATCGTACTGGTTGCTGCAAGGAATCCAGTCTGGGCAGTGCACTCGTGATCAAAAGAAACTGCGAACATTACTTTGCCTTTGTTCGTGTTCAATTTCGTTACGCCAATCTTTGCGCTGATGTACAAGAGGAAGAGCAAGATTCGTATCAAAATCAGATTAATTAATGTTTGTCGCTAGACCGAAAACAGGTCGAACACGACTATAGATTTGTGTGTCTTCTTTTGCATTTTTTATATTTTTTATATTTTTATCTTCGTGTAAAAACCTTAAAACAAATTATTTTTATTATAAAAATAGAAATTATTTTTATTTTTAAAATTATGTATAAATTAATTTATATATAAAAATTATAGAAATGTAAACGTATTTTTCAGAATTTTTTAAAATTAAAACTTATATTTTGCACGTTTTTTACTTTAAATTCTGCTTTAGTTCAATATTATTCGTAATAAAATTGACGTAAACATCAATTGTCATCACGAGTGAAGGGTGCATAATGAGTTTAACCCAAGTGACGAATACCAAGCGTGTTAAAGAGAAATGACGCAGTCAATCACATTTTACATTCAATTAAATAACCGGAATATACGCCTCGAATCCGGAACACGAAGAACAGCCATTATCAAGAGATGAAGATTAAACGTTTGCGTTGCGTTACTTACACAACATAAGATTTATTGTTTAAATTTATCCGAACAATAATAGCAACAAATGAAAAAATTAGCTTTAGTAGCGTTATTTCATTAATCCTCTTAAATGAAGTTAATTAGCGATTATAATACAAGTTCCTAAGTGGTTAGGTCTCTTTAAACTACCGGCAGTCGATTTCCACATCCATCCAAGAGTGAGACAATTGCTGAAACGTCGTCCTTTCAGTAATGCTGACGTGGTGCGCACTGCTGCGAAAACAGTACTAAAAGCGCTAAAAGAAACTCGCTTACGCCACTATTCTCTAGAACTTTACAATCGCTGGGCAGAGTGCGTTGCCGAGATTATTACGATGAAAGAAATGTCCAAAGGCACGAACGCGAGTTTTTCTCTCGTAATAAACGAAAATAAGAATGGCAAAAATATTTTTTTTAATACACTTAGTAGCAAAAAATATATTTTTTATTTATCTCATGAGAATAATAAAATTTTTAATAGAACAAATATTAGCTCTTATAATGTCCATGTAGCAGAGAAATAAGAATCAAACGCTGGATCTATGTGTGAAATATAGATTTTTTAAGCGTAAAAACGTGTGAATTAATACGAATTTGAATTTAATTCGAAAAATCACCTCTAATGTTTAATTTGCATTTCATATAAAATACTCATATTTTACTTCCCTTTGAAATTTAAAAAACCATTACAAAAAAGACATCTCCAATAAAATTTAAAGCTGGAACACAGCTGCAACTGATTAAATTTTATATACATGTTTTTTAAATACATAAATTTAAAAAAACAAGACAGAGACACGATTAAAGAAGAGAAAAAATATGTAAATGCAAAATTTAGTATTTCCCGCATTTATTGTATACTACAAACAATATAGAAATTGTTTTTTTTTTTTTTTTGTAAAAAAAAAACAACGTGCATGTATATCATGGCAGAAATTGCGCCGAAAGATATACGGAACAAATTTTTTATTTATGCTCGTACGAGATAGATAAGTCACCCAGGTGAATCTCGCAGTATATTGCGGTCGAGATTTCTCTTTTCTTTCATGATGGAGGTCAACTCGTACATTGCAGAAGGATCGATATAGTCCGAGAGGTAATGGCGCAGAAATATATGATCGTAATGGAAGAGATTTAAAAAGAGGATCTAATCTTCTTATAAAATAGGCGGTAAGTATGTTCTGCCTGAAAATTTATTGATTATATAAGTATAAAATAAAAAGTAAAAGAAACTTAATGTTCGAAAAAACTTTATTTCAACATATAGTTTGCACAACTATTATCTCTCATTTTAAAACTGCGTTCCACACACTAAATATTTTTTTTTTTATATATCATTACTCAGCATACAAAATCGTCAGTACTTCTTTGTGCGCTCGTCTTTATCGACAATTTCAAATTGAATAAAAATGCTTATCTAGCAAGACTCGCGCGCGCGTTTTCTGATAATAATCTTCTCTGAAATTGCTTGTAAGTCAATAAGGACTCCTGGTTCCGATCCTTTTTGGACGATCTAGCAGACAGCTTAGTCTGTCGATGAGAGAAATGTAAGTGACTGTCGGCTGCGCATCAGTAAGAGAAAACTTTCCAATAAATGCGTTTAGTTCGCGGAAAGGTAGCCTGCGTCACCAGGAAGAACGTGCTCCTGCGTCAACGTTAAGATTTATTGTTTGATTCCGCAGCGGTCGCTGCAGAAGAATACTGCACGAGGAGAATACGTAGGACGAGCTTTTCTTGTGTGACCACCAGATAAGATCATATTTTACACAAGTATACGCACACACAGGTACGATACAACATATCCTCTTTCTCGGTCATTACTGGGTGGACGTCAAGTCAGAAGATGAGAAACTTTATCTTTTACATCATAACTATCTTCTGCCGAGAATTTCAAGGTTCTCAATTCCTTAAATCTTGTTAATCGTAATTAGAACGCACGCGCTATATGTTATTTAATCTCGGTATAAAACATTTTGATGGATAGGATACCAACCGTTACCGCGCTCTCTCATATGACTGAGATATGTCTTGATGTATAATATAAACTCCAAGTTATATGTTACTGAACACCACTGGCTAATGATGCATACTCCAATATGGTGATTATAATATTTCGCGAATAATCCTTTGTGCGTTACCCATGTAATATCGCTTTACGCATATAATATTCACTAATTTATCAGAGTTATTAAAATAGATGTATATACACATGTACGTAATATAACTATAATATGAAAATTTTGTGTTTGTTGTGCTGCGGATGAAGTGAATATATCGTTTGTGCCATTTTGTGCGTCGCGGGACAAAATTGAAATTACCGCATGTTGAAAACTTATGGGAAACATGTTACAAATGTTACGTGTGAAACCCGATACATAATTATATTCATTGTTTACTTCTCAAATACATAATTTATTTAAAGTACATCGGTATATTCCGCTGATATATTGGTTGCTGTGCATTTAGAGTTTGTCGGCGTCGATAATTTCGCTCACCGCGAAATTAGACACAAAAAAAAAAAAAAAACAGGACATTCAAGATACGATGTTATAAATAGAATTCTGATACGCGGCTGGTGAAACGCTTACGATAAATGAAGTTGCTCATTCCCATTGAAGCGTCCGATATCACTTGCAATTCAGTTTGATCGAAGAAGCATTGATGTTCGCAGCCACACTCGCACAAGCGGATATAAACGGCAGACATATCGGCTTTGGTTCCTTTTTTTCTTATTTAGAGAGAGAAAAAGAGAGAGAGAGAGTATACTCGCTTTATTACCTAGCCCGAACGAAAGGAACTGTGCCACTCTATCTTGCGGTCTTTCGCGAAGAGCGGCTGCAAAATGCGTTATCGCGTCATCGTAAAAAGACATGTCGCACGGTTCGCTACCGCTCCGCCGCGCCTCAGTGTTGATAAAGTCTCACGAGACCTCCTTTTCGGAAACTTCTTCGTTCGCTACTCGTCCTCGTCGTCGTTGTTGTCGTTCTCTCCTTCTTGAAGCTCTCACGAAAATCCACATTATTGGCCGCTGGCACGATCTGACACCGGTAAAATGAACGAAAAGAGCAAGCGGGATCTGAATAGGATATCTTTTCGGAGACACCTTTACAATTCAGAAACTTCATTGTTCAAAATTTTGCATTAGAAATAGTGTTAGAAAAATAATTGTAAGCAAAAATATATTTATAATATTATTATATGTTTTTGTAACATATATAATTATCATATATTTTATTTACTTGCAATATTATTATTAAAATTTATTTATTAAACTTTTAACATGCAAAGATGTTTTTCGAGTTTGAACCGCGTTAGTGTTATTTTTATACCGTATAAAAATGACACTAACGCGGTTCAAACCCGAAAAACATCTTTGCATATTAACACAACACACCGCGAAAGCATCAAATATCAGATTATTAAACTTTTCTTTCCAAATAAAAATGTATTGATACACTTTTGTTGTTACAAATTCTTTAGCGTACTGAAATGTGTCTTTTGCTTCGTAAGAAATAAGCGTAGAAGTTTAGAACAGCTGCATCATACGCCGTTTATACATTTGTTGGGTCTTGCGTATATGTATATTAATGCACACCGGTTGATATAACACATCGTTCGGCCAATTAAGTATTCGGTTCGATTAGTCTGTATTAAGCACGGGTCATCTGGCCTCGCAACTAATTTATATGTGCATGCGAATTAATAATTCATCGGCGGCGTAGTTCAATCTTACGGGGCGTGAAATTGATGCTCGTTTGAAGTCACCGAGTTATCGCGAGTGAGAGTAATCGTTTATGCGACTTTATACCCGTTGACTGAAAGATCAAAGGTTGAGCTTAGCAGATCATGAGATAGCGTTGAATTCAATTAACGCAAATGTTCATGTTTGACGGTTTCCGCATTACAAAGAGCAAGTCAAACCATGAAATTTCTCGTGCGCGATATTGCATATTGAGAAAGGAGAACGCATTCATGCATTTGCCTGATGCATAGATCACGGAGAGAAAAATATTGCTGTGAGTACTTCGCTCGTTGATGATCGCTAGCTAACTCGGAGTTCTATGTATGTGTGTTACTCTCTCTCGGAATAATATTAAATCAAATAAATACGCGATGCTGAAATTCCATTACGTCGAGAATGGAAGAAAAATCTACGCGACGACGAGCGGAACGATAAGCCGTAACAAAATAAATAAAATAAAGAACCGTGAATACATTTTCTTCGGCGTGAAATATTAAATCGACCGGCAACAATTCCGCGAGGCGAATTCACATACGTTTCTTATGCAAATATCCAGAATACACGGCCAGGTATTAAAGTTACCGCTTAAGAGTTGCTGATTTATGCTACTTACTGCTACTGTGTTATCTTTCTTTACAATTTGACAATCATGATTTTTTCAGTCATTAATCTTTATTGAATAATTTTTTCTACAGAAGTTCTCAAGTGTCAACTAATCGACGAAGCGATGAGATCTCTCAGCTTTTAGTCAAATGCCTCTCGATTTTTATCGCTTTCACGTTGAATGGCCTATCAAAATTACCGCAGTTTACCCCGTACAACCGCAGAATTTGGTAGTTCGCTGCGAGTAATAATTCCCGCGACACAGCAGCGCTCGTAAAATACATTTTATCGTGCAATTTCCGGAGCGATTCTCGCGCGACACTGTATGTAGCGTAGCGCGAAGTGGCCAAAGCTCGGAGCTTGGGAACGGAGAATGCACATATCGTTTATGAAACATACACGAGCTGTAGCCGGCGGCGGCCGCGGAGAATACTACTTTAGTTTTCGGCGTTATCGATGTTGTTGTTTATCTAACGTCAGACCGACGCATCAATATTCATAATATTATGTGCAAGCTGCGTCGGTTCCGCTGGATGAGAGATATCGCGCATCCCCTTCTCGACGACCGAGCGCGAGACTCGACACCCAAACGCAGTAAAAAATTTATTTCGCCACGGCAGGTGAGATGACTGAGCACGATGGAAGAAAACATATCGCCACGGCCGCTGAATTTATCGCTGCGTCAACCACCGAGCGCGGCTTTACTCGAGTAAGATAGAGAAGAAAAGAAAAAAGAGATTCACTTTGCCTCGTATAAAACAGATGTAGACAAAAATCTGGGCCACCCATAGTCGGTGAAGATACTGAACCGCGCTTTATGTCGGGCTTTCTACGGCGAATCAGAACACAGTGTGTCTCGCACGACATGCAGATATTGAAGATTTAGTGCTGCCCGCAGATTCACCATTTTGTCACGTAACGCCAGATTCGCTCGTTCAATATATCAACATGAAGGAAAAAAATAATCTGATAAAATATAAAATTAATAATAATAATAATAGGAAGAAGAAGAAGAAGAAAAAGAGAAAGAAAATATCTGATATTAATTACAGAAAAATTAATTAATTAGATGCAAAAAAAAGCTATACAAATTGCACGTAATATGATGTCCAAGATTACATCTCAACGTAAGAAGACAATGCTAAAATAAATGGCAGATTGATTTTCTTATACTTAGAAAGTACCGACGGTAATTAATCTCCGTCTGTTTTTTTGTTCCCGACATACGACAGTGTCGACTTTAACAGGCTACATCTGTCTCTCGCAATGTCCGTCTCGAGCCATCGCTTTAATGCGCTTAGCAGCGTCCAACGTTAATGTCGTTACAACAAATCCGACCTGCTTCTCTCGTTTGAATGGTATATATCGCTTATTTTTTCGGGATGTCGGATTGAGTTACGTTGAAATTTACGAAAACTTTCCAGGTGCGTTTCGACGCTCGATGCCTCTACGTGCCTTGTTACTACGCGTAGACTCGTATTGACAGCGAACAGATCATGTACTTCACGTGAACATCGAATCTCTCCACAATTTCGGTGTCTGGTTAAGTGGTCATTGTCCAGTCGTCGCCGAGGAACAACTGTCGACAGCTGAGAAATGAAGTAGAAACAGTTCTGCGTGTGCTGCGGTTTCCACAGACCACAAAGATCGAATGAATAAGAGAGAGAGAGAGAGAAGAGAGCGGTCTACACTTCGACACGGAGCGATGAAGCGGTCTTGTCGGCTAAACGACGAATTTATCGCGCTCCGTTAAGTCGCTGTAATTGAGATGTTCAAGCTCGACAATTGGGACCGGTGAGTTCGATGATTCGAGACGATTTAAGGGGACTAACGAAGGGAATATCATTGAGAAGATCGATGAAAAGCGATTTCAGCACGCGATCCTAAAAGTATGCTTTCACTGTCACGTTAGCCACGTGAAGCCATGTACAGGATGTAAATCCGAAAAAGTTTTGCTCTACTTCAAATATAATTTACAATCAAAAAGATAATTAAATATTTCATGCGATCCATTAATGAGAAAGTTAAATACGAGAGAAAGCTCTTTCTCGTAGAACCACTCATAATAAAGATTTGAGTTATAAACTAATTGTAAGTCCGATAATTTCATTTTTACATAAAATATCAAGAATCTTAAAATCGATTTTGATTTTTCAAAAGAGTGTAAAACACAAACAATAAAATAGACGTGTATTTTCAGAAAAAATATTGAAAATCTGTATTTTATTTCTCTTTATCTGAGATGAACAATCTTAAAACGTTCTAGCGTCAAAATTAGCGACAAACGCGGTCAAAATAAGCGTCAAAACGCAAAACGTGAATGGCAAAGCGCTCGCGGTTCTTTTCACTATTTTAATAATCTCGCATTCGCTCACATTTTCGCGTTTACTGAGACGGCGACACGTCATATTTCACGCTATAAAGTGACATGCAGAACATTGCGCCATTTTTCGTAATGCTCAATGATTAATTATCAGAATAGCGCACACACCTATTATCGGTCATAGCATAGCACTATTGCATTTAATTATCGAACGACCATGCCCTTTAAACGTGACGACATTACATGTCATACGTACATATGTTCAAACATGTATGTTTTCATCAAATATAAATCAAACACATACTAATTACATACATTTTCCACAATCATTAGTGTATTATGTTAAATTGAACGTTTTAATAAAAGTATTGTGCAATTTTGAGTTAAATATTATAATAATAATGAAAGAAAAAGAAATATTATGTCTCTCAAACATCTTTGTTGTAAGAAACCAATGTAGATGTAAACAATAACTGCAAATTATATATTATAAAATAAATTATAAAAAATTAGATTATTATAAAAATTATGATTACATGCAAAATCCGGATATTTCTTCTTTTTGTATTTACAGTCATTTTTTTAAAACTCTGCAACTTTGACGTTCATTTCGTTATACTAGTTATCTCGGCTATATTATTGTGTTGTTACCACTTTAATTTTATCAGTACATTAATTTCACTTTAACCGCGACACACACGCAGCAGACAAAGCCACAAACCACAAATAAGATCAAAGCTCTTCATATTTTTTTACGATTTTCATTATGTGCTTTGATGCATGCACCCTATAGGCGCAGCTTAACCTGATTGATGGATATGTATAGAGAAAACGCACCAGGCTTTTGAACTAGTTGAATTTCATGTTTCGTTACAAACGTTAAATATTGTAGAATTTCAGCTCTACACGCACACACACACACACTTTATCTTTTTCTCTCTCTTTTTCTCTCCCTCCCTCTCTCTCTCTCTCTCTCTCTCTCTCTCCTCTCTCTCTCTCTCTCCTCTCTCTCTCTCTCTCCATATCTAGTAACTTCTGTATATAATCTACATGCTGTTGAAAGAATTTTTTTGAATTTCTGCTGGTACTTTATCATCCCTTCAAAAAGCTATTCAAACCGTATGCGTAGAACATGTAAAAGGATATTATTTTTAGTGAAACTTTTAGAAAACGAGTGTTGTGCCTAGTTATTGTTTATGATTTTTTTTACACAATATTTTACACATATATAAAAGTTGTAAAGCTTTATTAAATCCTGATTTTTAAAGCCAAGTTTTCAAATTTCGATCTTTAGAATTTTTTTTACCGGTTTATGCGTGTGTCGTGTTTTATGTACGTAACATGCACAATAGGTAATATGCAAGACAGAAAAGTCTAATTAAATTTTTATTCAATATTTTTTACAAATAAGAACACATACAAAAAGAGAGAGAGAAAGATTATACGTAACATTTGCAGTTTTGTCTTACTATTTTAACGCAGATACTATCTTTTGTAATACAAAGTTAAAAAATAAAATTAAATCAAAATACTACATCCAAAACAGCGTATTGTAACGAGAAATATAAGTGCTACATTCAGTTGTAATTAACATTCTAGCAGCTGTTGTTTGCGCGCGTCTCATGTGATTAACTCAACCATAGTTTCCTATTCTAAATACCAGCCTAAACTAACCCCGGTAGTTAATTGCCAATTTTGTGGCTTTATCCAGACATCAAGATGCAAACCTGCTTACGTTGCTCAGTGTACACACGATGTCGTGTTATTGCTATTTTGCGTAAGTAAAACCAATTTTCTCGTAAAT
The DNA here is from genome assembly GCA_014825685.1 of Pseudomyrmex cubaensis. NCBI lineage: Eukaryota > Metazoa > Arthropoda > Insecta > Hymenoptera > Formicidae > Pseudomyrmex > Pseudomyrmex cubaensis. The sequence continues at coordinate 8,372 of QVOA01004713.1, read as the reverse complement.
GGATAGTTTCTTATCTCTCTTGACAAACTTTCTTTTTTTTTTTTTCTAAAGCTGCACTTTGACTCTGTACAAACTTAGTTTACTTACGTCTCGCAAACGATGACCCACTCGATGACTTTTAAGACAAACGCTTTTGCTGTCCGGTCATAAGTTTCGTGGACAGTAACATCAGCATCTTTAAAAAATGCAGACATTGAAAAAGGTGGCAGTGCTGGCAACGCGATGGAGGCACGTTACTCGGGAAGAAGTGCATTTTTCATTCCGAAGCTTCCCACGTAGTGTGGCTTCCCGGTGCAATATGCACGATATACAGAAGCACGTGTGAAGCAGTGTCGGCACTTAAAACGGCATCCTGCATACGTATATACACACGTGCACACTCGTACGTACAACCTCGTCCTCGGAAAACCATTCGCCATTCGTCGTTGTCGTCGACACTTCACAAAATTGTTCGCCACATATCGTAAACGCAATCGTAGTCAATTCCGCTGCCAAAGTGGTTGTTGGGAAAATCCTATGATGATTCTTGACACAAACATACATATGTTATATAAAGGATATTGCTGCGCAAAATTGAGAAATTCGTCATATCAATCACATAACAGTAATAGTACTGTAACATATCGCGACGAACAAATTCGAGAGTTTCGTGTACAAGAAATATGTTGCGCTTGAAATAAAACGCTTAATGATTACAGACCATCTTTTTTCTATCTCTTGAATATCATTTTACTAAAGAGATGCTCTCATCTGAAAAACGATATGCTATAAACTCACTCGATGAACTCGGAGTTTTCAAAGTATACACGAAATTTACGAATTGTTGGAGAAAAAATTTAATACAAAATTAAATACGGGTAATGTATTCTACGCGGATTTTATCATTACCACAGTATGCGTGGAACGCAATGGTAAACGCGTGGCACGCGTATTCAGCGGCACGCCTCATAAAATTGGCGAGACGTGAAATGTTCGTGTGCACTCGAGCAATGCGCGATAATGCTCTCCACACGCAGACACGATACATCGATCGAAATACACGGCGGAAAAATGAGCAAGAGATCGACATAATAAATGATCGCGGCAAACAGAATTCGACTGTTTGCATACCGGTCGTAGCCGCCGCCGAAATCAATCGCTGCAGTGTTGACCCGAGGCCTTGCTACTGTTTGAACATGTGTTGACTTCCATTTTCACCAGCATAAACACAGGAAATGTACATAGTTCCGACATATCGTTTTCAACGTTACACTTTTATTTGGAGAAACGCGCGCTGATATTACTCGAAAAAATGATAATCCATATGTCAGGTTTTTTTTTCACTAAAAAGCTATGTGCGTTTGCATACGTGTAATATTAAATATTGAAATATTAATATTCTTGTATTCCGATCTACATTTCCACATATCGTCACACACACTAAAGTATTGGACTGGATAACTCGTCAACTTTATTACTCGCCACTCTTTCTTTTACGTCGCAACTTAGATTTGTCAGTTGTGATTGTAACATTCGTCTGTATTATAACTTTACAATTTAAATGCGTACATATAAATATTCTACACGTACACAACGATAGAAACATGAATATTCTATACTACTTCGTACAATACGTCGTAGATTACAGATATTGGTTATTCAGCGGAGATAACGATATTCATGAATTCCGTTATGATGCATTCGTTAAACACAGATATCTGCAAAATCATGTAAACATGTAGGTGGTCTATTATCAGATAATCGATTGCTAAACTCGACGTTTCTCTACAATTGGCGAGTTGGTCATATGAAGCGTGAATGGGCAGCCAGTGTCTCGAAACTGAGGAGAGACAATGTGTGACGAAACGATCTGTACGCCGAGTTTAATGCGCCTTAGTGTCACACAATTGCGGACGAATTCCTCTACCGCGAACATTGTACTTGCGTCCGTAATATCTCTGCGCCACTCCTGTTTCATGACAATATGCTCGATCGATCATCAATGGAAGAGAATTCGCGCTGCGCCAACGAACGAAGAATGGAGGAACAATAGATTCTCCAGCAGCGGCATCACATAAACGACGGAATTTCCAAGAAAATTAATTAACCGAGTTTAAACGGGCAACGCGACGCAGTCAGATACCTGCTGCTTTACTGCTTGCATCTTGTGGAACTAACAACCGTCATAATAATTGCGACAAGGTAAGTGCCGCCGACGAAAGTAACTGCGAGGCTATCATAGCTTTGAAATATAAAAGTGGAGTGCGCCTTAGAAAATTCACCGTATTAAAAAATAGTACAAATTACGTCTCTTAATTAATTCTCTTGCTCTTTCTCTCTCTCTACCTATAAGTACTCGGTTTATGTAATAAAATCACGCGCAACATAATATTATTGCAAATAATCAATAATGTAAGACCGACGAATTGCGCGGATAAATCATGGAATTAAGACGCTTCGTATCTCAGTGTAAGACGTAACAGTAAGTGGATAGATTTCAATAGCAGTCAAAGTAAATAAGTTCGATTGTTTTTAGACGTCAGCAAACGAAGATAAAGGAATTGACTGGTGAAGCTGGGGCGGAGACGAAGGAATCAATACAGTAAATAAACGATTCAGCCAAAGAAGCTCAGGTGGCTTTAACTCTTCTGCGACAGCACGGTCTTGCAGACCTGTAAAAAGCGTCAAACGATGGGTAACCCCGAAGCTGGGTTGGTCAAATAAAAAAAAGACTGAAAAGTAGAATCAAGATTAACCGGGAAGTCGAGTTTCCTTTCGGTCGGTCCTGTCTGCCGACCTCTATCTCTCCCTCTCTTCCTCTCTCTCTCTCTCTCTCTCTCTTTCTCTCTTTGTCTCTCTCTCATGACCTTTTCCTACAGCTATGTCTCCATCGACCCATTTAGCACCTTCCTTCCTATTGCATCCGGCCAATAAGCTTTCAGTTCCGCCCGTAACAAATGAAAGCGCAAAGAGCTGTCTGTTGGCCTATTCACCTCTGTGATCATTTCCTTCGCGTGGGAAAAGAATTTTCTCTGTAAAATTGGCGAGGCGTCATTCATTGCTAATAGAATCGACATTAGATATCTTAACTTTGTTGAGCGACGTATCAAGAGACAATTAAAATTTTTACAGAACCTTAAATCTTTTTGAAGACTAAACTTTTGATCAATGACGAGTTTGATTGTCATTTTATGCTAGTACATGTTTTTTTACAAATTTAATAAAATGGTTTTTGTACATATTATTTAAGAAATTATATTATTTCTTGATAAGAAAATCCGATTTTGATTGCAAAATCTAAAGTACCAGTCGTGTAACACGATATCGCGACTCTTGATGTAATAACGTAACATTATCGCGGCGATATCTCTTTTCCAAGATTCTTCCGGAAAACTCTATGGAAGAAAACTATATATAGGAGATTACTTACCCTCTTTGCGGGTAAAAATGGACCGCTTTATCTTAACCTAACCTTAAACAGAAGGATGGTGGATCAGGTAGTCTTGTATCATGTTTTGGCCTTTCAGCCGGCTAGGATTTTTCACCGGATTAATGTAATCGTTTTAGGTAAGTTATTTTCATTCAAATAGCTCGCTTTAGATAAGAGACAACCTCGCCTCCGTCTTTGTTGGTGCACGTTCGGCCTGTATGCACTTGTTACTCGCGTTTACGTATTTCCACCCCGGCAGCTATTACGCTCGAGGGTTGGAACCTCGGACTGCATTTGCGTAGCGCGGAAACGGTTACTCGATCTCATAAACGTGCCATAGCCATTTTCAGAAATGTACCGAGAATTTTCGACTATAGAGAGATTACGACTTAAACTGACTCTATCTCGTGTCAAATAGTGAGAACTTTTCACATGAAAGCAAGCCAAATCGTTGAGCTAATTTTATACGAGCGGAGCAATTATTTTTCGAAATGATTTTGTTTCAAAAAAAAGAAATGCTTTCTGTTCACGCGATGATTATTATCACTATGTGAATCCTTGTACACTCGAACAAAACACATCGAAATTACTACGAAAGCGCAAAGCCTATTAAATGAATTTCATTAGAGAGTACACTGTTCCATTGGTGCGATATTTGCACGCTCTGCTCCCACGTTTATATGTACATACACACGTGCAATCCGGTTTAAGTAAATTATCCGCCAAAATGTCGTCGTGTTGTAAAATTTCTTGCGCAACAAAATCTTCTTGTTTTGAAAATAAATAATTTACAAATATGTGTTTACAAAGTTACGAAGTTGTCGTAGGACAAATATTGTGTGCAAGAAGTTTCGTTGTATATGAAGTTTATGAGAAAAACAGAGAAAGAGAGAAAGAGCGAGCAAGAAAGTGAGAAAGAAGAGAACAACAAGAGCTACTCGGTAGACGTCTCGTTTGGAAACAACGTGCAGTACATCACGTATATAACGCTGCTTCGACAGCGTGCTGATACCAACGAGGATCGTTTCTCTCTTCCTGCGGGATCACTTCTCCTCTTCCCATCCGTGATATGCAAATGTCGTGTGATTTAATGGCAGCGTCTTATATGCAGATCTACGTAACATCCTCTAGGACGCGAGAGAACTTACGACATGTTACAACGACACGCTCGCGTCGCACGATAGAGAAATAGCGGGGGCCTTCTTGTCGCACCTGTGACACTCTCGCAGGTAATTTATGAGAGGCTACAGAAACTTATATATATAGATGTAGAGTCCTGAGATTAGAAACTGACCAATTTGAAGTAAATTTTATAAAACAAATTCATTGACAATACAATTGATTAATAACAAATTTTACTTTTTTTAATTTTCTTTACATTACATGTCGACAGATATTATATAGTAAAATATATTTAGTTTGTCACATAGAAAAGATTTGAAACGTCTTCGTTTAATAATAAAATTATCACTGCAACATACACGTGTGTGTGAGTTTATTGCCGAAGAATTGAAATTTTATCTTACGGAAGTTTGCAAGAAGCGCGCGAAAACAAATCTTCTTTTTACGTTCTTCCAAAAATCCTCGAGTTTCTTGCAGCGGAGTAGCACGAGCCGGAAATCAAGTTCAACTTTAAATCCATAAAAACTCTCGTAAAAGCTTTCGTTGTCGGTGAAGTAGATCTCCGCGATCAAAAGCGCGATAAAGAGGCGAGGTTTTAGTGTTAAATCGATTAGCTAAGGTAACCGGCGAAGTTTCGACAGAATCGGAAACGTACCATCAATGCTTGGATTCATCTCGCTTGCGGCCAAATACTTCACCCACGAATGTGATTTCGAGCTCCGAGTTTCGAAACGTTCAAGAGTTTCCTTTCGTACGCGCTTTACGTATTTCGTACAACGTAAGCACATCTCAGGATAAACATCTTATTAGGATCTTTAATCTGTGTGTGTACACCGAGGATTTCGATGGGTTTTGAAGCTTACACGCGCCTTCAGACGAGGATTATGGAGAAGTTGCAAGTTACCCGAAAATTTGAGGCAATGTCTCTCCTATTACACCCTGAATCAAGTTTGCAACATGTTCGAATTAAATCGATATACTAACATGAGGGCCGTGCCATTATATTAACTTTGCGAAGTTTGCTTCGTGGTGAATATCGTTTCATCACTGTCTCTCCTTGGTTACCTTCAGTTAAATATTCATTTAACTCTTTATATAAGCGATTACGCAGCTTAATTACTACGCATATTACATGTGCTCAGTATAATTATAAGTGACATGATTTAATTTAATTAGTTTTGTAAGAGATTAATTGCGTGGTAAAAAGAATGATTTTTATTGGGGGGACAATAAAATTACTGTCTCTCAATAAAGACAATTTACAGTTGTTAGGTCCAATGTAGATGAAAATCGAGTACAAAAGTCGACGCGATCATTAAACGTTAATATTTTCAATTAGAACTTGATGAAACCTCAAATCAGGTTATGGTTTAATATACGCGAAAAATAGCTCGCGCAAAAAGCATTTCAATCTCCCGAGAGAAACAATAAGCAACATCCCGTATCACGCGCCGTTGTTTGTTATCACTCTCGTAAAAACACGCCTAACGATATGGACGGAATTAATTTGGCTCGGCATATGCTTGCGACAGACCCTTCCTCGCGACGGAAAACTTTGAATATTTCTCTACCAAAATTGCATTTAATTAAAATCTTTTCACACCGCCGAGAATTTGCAGATGTGCAGTCCTGCACATTCCCTCTCTTTGCCGCCTCCCCTTCTTCCTGAGTTCGAGACTTCCTGGATTTTAATAAAACATGTCTGGCACTCTCTCTTCTGTGTAATGAGAGCACCGAGGAAAATTTTATTTAAGATAAAATATTTTTGTGCATCATGCACGAGAATTCACTAACAAAAACTGACATATTGCGAGCTTTAACTCTACTTTGTCGTTTATGATCTTTATTTACTCGCACAAAAGACGTATTCATGTTATAAAAGTATTACAAATATTAATAAACAAATAGTAATAAATGTTAAAAGGAAGTAAATTATGTTTATCACAGTGCGTTGAATACCATGTAATTATTAATATTTATTATCACATCTGCTGATGTGCTTTCAGAAAGTTATGTATGAAGTGTTGCACGGCATAATTTTGTAATATTTGAAATTCATTATTTCCATTTAACAGTAAATTATTTACAACTTTAATAACAACGTGAAACAAACACATCCACATATTTAGAAATTAGAAATGCTTATCACTACACACTTAAATTATATATTAAATATATTTAAAGTATTTGGTTAATTATTTTAGGATAGAGAGAGTATTACAACAAATTTTTCGTTTAATTGAAAAACTTAGAATAAACAGAACAAAATCACTTTGTTCGATTTTTGCTGCGAGGCTTTATATTATAATCTTTTTTGCAGAATTATAGTACAACGAGATTCGCGTGCGTATGTGTGCGTGAAAAATTATCGTTAATCCCAAAATACCATTTCCACATTTGCTCATTTGTTCGCGATTCTTCGTGCATTAAGATCCAAAGTGTTGTGTGCGCTCTGTGATAATCGTAATTAGCTCGACTATGCAAATGTGCACGATTCTACCATTACGACCGTTTATGTATGTGTCTGTGCGCGCATGAATGTGCTGTACGTACATATGTTGCTCTCGAAGTCGTGTGCGAGACCCATGTGATTTCCAATACATTGAAAAACTTTACTGAGCGAGCTTTATCCAATTACCGACTTTGTGATCAACTTATGGATTACCGAAAGTCTGTTGGAAAATAGAGATTCAAACGGTTTCAAAATACTTTTACACTTTGCGAGTTTACGTCTCGCTCAGAAAGCAATCGTTTGAATCTCTCGACAGTCTCGACTTTGTCTCGATTTTGTATCAATATTCACAAGCGACGTATAAAAGATAAATTCGTTTTCTCAAAAATTATTTTCTTCGCGAATGTGTCGAGCAGCTGTCAAATTCTTCTTCGTGTCTTAAGACAAAAGAATTTTTCTTACATTTTTCGTTGAAATAAGCGAGCGCGGTGTAACACTTTTCTTATTACAATTTCAGCTTCTTATTTGTACGTGTGTGTTGTAATTTTTATCGGATTTTGCAAATCAGCAGAAAAAAGATACCGTACAGAATAGATATTTTTGTCATACAAGTCGAGCGAACGGAAAGAAACGAACTTGTAACTTTTCTTTTGAGTCTTGCTATCTGTGTGTACGTACGTCGGTCAAGCAAGAACATATAGAAACGCGTTTCGCCGCTGTCCTTTCTACGTTCCGCTCGGAAGCTGGAAAAGGCCAGTGCGCAAGCACGACAAAAGTTTTACAATAATACAATTTGTGTTCGTCACATCTTTATAGCCCTCAATAGTTTGGCGAAGCTCACATTTCGACGGCGCGCTTGTCCTTCGGCAAAGTTTGACAATGCACAGACAAGACTTGGACAGCACATCGCGCGAACAATGGTGTCGTCTTCGACACTACCGTCTTACTTCGTAACATTCTCAGATGCTACGCGAAGACGCTCGTCTTGTCACTTTATTGGCGAACACACGCCAAATTGACAGCGGAATTCGAACGGTTTGCAAGCGCGCAAGGAAGACGCGTTGAGTAAGCTGTTCTGCTTTAGTCGAAGTTTGAAAACTGCTTTCAGAACTATGAAATCAAAAATAGTAAATAACTGCGCAAAAATAACACGAAGTTATTCCCGTCATTTAGCTTCCTTTTCTTCAAGATGGTAAATTGTAAACTTACGACAACGATGGAAGTTATATTCCTTTTCGATTCTTAAGTACATAGGGTAAATGGGGATAAGATGGCCATAGGTTTTCTTTAAATGCAAAACACAAACTTTTATTTTTGTTATTTTTTGATATTGTTTTTTTATTTTACTTTACTGAAGCTTAAAGTAATAATAACTATCGAAAGTAAAGA
>QVOA01004675.1:0-26411 GCA_014825685.1 Pseudomyrmex cubaensis | reverse complement strand
GATCACGTGATAAGATTCGCGTTATCCGATTTGAAACAGAGAGAGGTGCATCGCGACGTCAATTTCGCGCAACGAAAAATTTATCAAATTACGTTCCATATAACTTCTGGATCAACTTAGTTTTCTTTTTTAAAAAAAAAAAAAGAATTTATTCTCATGTAAAATATATTTTACAAGTAAAAATTTTATCGCAACGTAACTTGATCAGTTCAAATACTATTTTTTTCTTAATTACGTTTATGTTTTTGCTAACAAAACTGTCTTTTCTCTTTGGCGATATCTAGTGAAAACATTAAATCAAGAAATATTCTGAATACTTTATTGCTTTCAAACAATATACCTCTTGATTTTAAGATTGTAAATAAATTATTATCCTAACAACACTCTTATTTTATGTACACGTGAGGTGCTGCGTGTTGTATATACAACATGTGTGTTTTTTCTCTACGTACATCAATCTTTAAATAGTTCTAGCGAGGTCTGAATTCCCGTAATTATGATTAAGCAAGTGTTGGGACTCGATCCTGGTCGACGGCCTTTCCTGATCCTCGTCCCATCTCGAATTGTAGTTCGAAAGCAATTCACGTTTGGGTCTCAACATGTGCCTTATAGTCTCGTAGTGCACGTCCATCTCCTTGAACGCGTTCAGCAGGAATATGGCGATCACAATGATGAGAAAACCGCAGGAAGCGCCCAGCGTGTCCTCCACGCTCATCTCCTTCCATTCCCGGAACAAAATCGCGGACGCTATTATCACCAGAGTTGTGAAGAACACGTAATAGATCGGCGTAACGATGGACGTGTCGAACAAGTCCAGCGACTTGTTCAGGTAGTTCATCTGCACTATTATGCAGAGAATAACGCTGAATATGAAGACCCACGTGAGCCAATTGAGAAATCCGTTCTCGTTGCCCGTTATGGTCTCCTTCAGCGCCAAACCTAGACCCTTGCAACTCATCACGGTTAAAGAGCCGACGGACGAGCACAGACAAATGTAGACCAGAATGTTCTGCTTGCCGTACACCGGACCGAAGTGAAATACGATCGACAGCGTGCACATTATCACAATTAAAACGTACAGCAGATAAGCGGGTTCTCTTATTTTGACGACCAGCTCGCTCAAATTGCTGACCTCCTCTTCTTTGGGAGAATGTAATACTATCACAGTGGAACCTAAGATACATAACAAACAGCCTACCTAAAAGATGGCGTGGTATTAAAATATTGAATAATTCTAACAACAATCATAGATACAAATTATATTCAAAATCTCTGTTCGTTTCTTTTTCTGAAGATGTTTCTTCTCACCTTCCCCAACAGGTTTAATCTTTCGTTAAGATACTTAGATGCTAGTACGGCCGATACTAAAACGCTCAGTGCACCCAGAGGTGTCACAAGTGATGCCGGAGCAAAGACATACGCGGCAAAATTAGCTCCCTCTCCTATTCCCACTATGGAACATCAATTTTCAAGTGTTTATGCGTGAAGAAGAACAACTGACCGAGATATTTTAAAATTCCTGATTTGTATATATACGTACTGGATGCCAGACCAGCCCACCACATCCATTCCTTTAAATAGCCAAAACCTCCAGATGAAGCCCGCAATCCACCGTACCTCTGAAGTCGGATCAGAGCTTTTTTCTTTATGATAAAACTGGCACCTGATTTGTAAAACAAAAAAAAAACAATGATCTGATAAACTTCAAAACAGAAATCTGTTCGAGGAACAGATGGACAAAGAAACTTAACAAATGACAAAGTGGAACATAAAAACACACCAACCTATGAAGACACTGGAGCTGACAGCTAATCCTAAGCCGATATAAAAACTTGTCGTGTCGTAATTCGCATTGTTGTTCGTCATTTCTGTCGTGGAACTCATGTTTCAATGATGACACTTGATGCGCCGACTTCCATTCAATATACTTTTTAAATTTCAGTTGGTTGTTTCAAACCAAACAACATGTTGAGATAACACTGAGATAACAATTACTTTTACAATTAATACAATAAAACATTGTTACATTTCTCGATGTGATTGTCTGTCATTTGATATCGGCATGATTGTCTTTTTACCCAGCTTTACCAGAGAGAAACCTGAGAGTGGCCAGGCCCATAAGAGTTTTTGATATCGCACTTTTCCACCCCGTAAGCTAGCGCATGCCCATGGGCACATTGGCAACTACGTAGCGATGTCCACGACTTGTCGATACGTATGTCAAAGCGTGGACATGGTTCTATTCCATGTTATGTGCACGTGGGTCGGTATACAGACTTGTATGTACATCGATACACCGGATGTCCGATATTGGCTCTTGGACGAGTTGACGAGAGAATTATTTTGTATCTGGCACAAAATATCACTTTGCAGAATCCTAAAAATATTCGGAATTTTTAATACTCAAGTTTTTCTATGTAAAATCAAGTATAGTAACAAAAACACATTTACGAACATAGTTACTTATTTTTCATTAAAAACTCCGCTGTCGCTTACATGTATAAAAAATATCTTAATATGTCTTAACAGTTTTATGATATGACAAGAAACGCGCAACCGATCAATCACAACGCTGATGTGACCAAACGTTATTGGTCAATTTTACAAGAACGCCCGCAATCAAAGTCAAGTTGTCGCGTGAAAAACGTTGTTTGTGTGTTAGCGAGGAGATGACCTTGCTTTGCCAAAAACTTGTATATATTAAGTAAATTTTACATGTTATCTATGACGCGGCTCTGTTCAGTTTCAGTCAGTTTCAGTTTTGACGGGCCTTTGTAAAGAAGTCGAGATACGTAAGTTATATTTCGTGCCGACGATTTGTAGGAAGTTAATGTTACAGTTAGTTCGTGCAAAATAAAGAACTTTTATACGACGCGCATAAAGTATATATAATTATATATAATAATTATAATTTATTTATATTAATAATTTAAGTGTAAAATCTTTCTGACAGAACAACATTCAAGAACTGGTCGATAAATAGATCAAGATGTTGACAATGTCACTTTGACGAGACTTTTATTTGTCTTTTTGAAAAAATAATATGCAAAATATGAAACGCGGATCAATTTATTTCTGCACCGTCGTGTTGTTTTAAGTTTTATCAGCACAGTTTTTAATAAACTTATACGTTTCAAAACTTGTATTTTTTTGCGTTGGACAAAACAAGCGACAAATTTCTTACATAAAAAATTAAGACATTTATGATTCATATATTAGAAACATATTCTTATACGTATAACGTTGTGTATTAATATTGTTTTTCATAAAGTTATCGTTTTCTCTCAGACAAAAACAAGTTTGTTTTATCGAGGTGACATTGCAAATGTCTTGTTTTGCTGCGTGGACCATCTATTGAATTTCATCAATTTAGAAATATACAAAACTTCGACGCGACAAAGTTACATGTTCAGAAATTTAAAATAGAAGATAACTGCAAAATGACTCTTAATTGTCGCCAAAAAATAGTCGGATTAAATTTTATAATAATATGCGATGTGTCGTAAGCGCGTTCAAAGTCGCGCGCAAGGACAAGCAAAACCACATACGTAATTTACACAGTAACGCGTATACAAATGTTGGAATAATCAATTGTTTTTTCAGAGTTTTTCGTTTGTGGAAAACACTTCCGGGCTCCCTTTCAGAATTTCTCAGAAAACATTGCGGTGTAAGGAGTGGACGCGCGCGTACGTTCATAATATCTTACAAGGTGAATGCAAGATAAATGTATCTTCATTAACAATTAAGATCACCCATCTTTAAAAAAAAACTAATAATAATAATTTATTTAATATTGCGATTTTTGTATCTTTGATTTAATTTTTAGCTTTCTTTTATTTTTTCGTTAAATATTATCTTAGTAAAGAGTTCAGCGTAGCTCTTTTTCCTATTTTCTTCACAGAATTAATTCCACGTTGTGTGTTTCAATTGTTTTTCTTTAACAGACAAAATCGCGTTTTACGCGAATTAAAACTCGGCATGGCTTTTCTACAACTGTTATTGCTGAGTAACACGCTATTTTTTATCGTGGTAAATCTCAGTGCCAACGTGTCGTGTGACGAAGACCGTGAAATCTTGTTGAAGTCGTTGAACGTAACGCCGGAACATTACAATGTGAAATTAACACCGAATATCGAATTCGGTGTCTTTATCGGTGAATGCAATGCCACATTCGTTCTCGAAGATACGAAGCAAAATAGTATAGGTTTTCACTCGAAATACTTAACTGTGTGGGAAGCCAAGTTGATCGAGCGAGATTTGCAAGTATTCAAAGGGAACACATTTGCAATTCATGAGCCGATTCAACGTTTCGATGATTATCTCGAGGGAATTACCGTCCTATTTTTCAACCGTACGTTATCACCCGGAAGATACGTTTTGATGACAACATTCTCCGGTATTATAACCAATGAGGACGGCTTTTTCCGAACCTCCTACATAGATTCAGCTGGAAAGAAAACGTGAGTAAGCAATATAAGAATGACGTCCGCACTTTGTAGGAAAGTGTTTCATTGCCAGGATATTTATATCTTACGTGGTCACAGATGCAATGTAATTTGCACATATAATATTTATGTAATAAACAATGATTGAACATATTTATATTGTTAAATAATTATATAGATGGATGGCGGCAACACGTACTCAAGCAGGTGACGCTCCGAGAGTATTTCCATGCTGGAACAATCCGCGGTTCAAGACGACTTTTAACATTTCCGTGCGACATCATAAAACCTACATGGCTCTCTCGAACATGCCAGTACGAGCGTGCGACAAAGACGAACACGACACGATATGGACGACGCACTTTCGCACCACTCCTGCAATGTCCACGTATTCTGTAGCCGTCGTTGTAACGCCCCAATTCGCGTCAAGGAGAAACCCCTCGTTCGACAATGTTGTCATGTGGTCCAGAAGCAACATCGCTGCCTACACGGACTTCGCGAGTGACATCGCTGGAAGAGTCGCGCGATATCTTGAAGACGAGCGGAGATTGAACTCGTCGTTAGAAGTTCCCGAAGTGAATCACGTCGCAATCCCAGGTCTCATGCCCTACAAAATTATCGCAACTTCAGGTCTCATTCTTTATAGGTACAATTTGTACATTTTGTCACTTTTTCATTCAGTTTTTCAAGTGTGTTTACATGTTTTAATGCGTGTAAATTTAAATATTCAAGTGACTGTCGATGCAGCAATGAAAAAAAAGAGTTTGTTAACAATTCAGAGATTATTTTTAACGTTATTTCTGAATTTCAGAGAAGAAGACATAATCTATCGCAACGAATCTTCGATCGCGCACAAATACAATGTGGCGCGTTTAGTGGCGCATCAAGTGGCGCATCAATGGATTATTCTTTTCATCAACCCGTTAAGATGGTCTTCTACTTGGTTATACGGCGCGGCTGAGTTTTTCGGCATATATGCGCTCGAAAAGGTTGTTATACATAATTTTCTGATAGCCAAATCTGTCGGATGTTACAAAACTATTGCCGCATATCATTTTGCTTGCTGTGTGTTGCCAATTTTTTCCCCGATTAAGTTTTCAATTAGTAACATCGAGATGTTTGCTTGCAGACAATTCCAGAATCAAAAATGATGAATTTGTTTGTGATTCAAACTCAACACGAATCTCTTCATTTGGACGTTGATTTAATGGAACCCATTGAATCAAAACCTTCTATTGATAAGTCTACATATCTTCTTCCCGCTTACATCAAAGGTACAACTAAAAGAGAAACGATTTCGTTCATAGACCTCGTGAATACACGTAAATAATAACACAAAGAAAAATTGTATTTATAAATCCATGCATACGATATGTAAAAGAAAAGTTTTGAAAGTTGAAGAACGTTTAAAAATTCAAATAAGTTTGCAACAACATAAGCTGTATGTAATGTAAATTGTTGTTGCAGTACCTGTCATATTGCGCATGTTACAAAATATATTGACCGAAGACATATTTTGGAAAAGTATGGAAAACAGTTTAAAACAGGGGTGAGTGATAATAATAATAAATCGTAATAAAATATTTTTCAGTAGAATCAAAATTTAATGGAGGTTGCTCTATTTTGTATAACTAAAGCAAACCGATTTTCTGAATAAATTCTTTTTTTCACTTTATGTCTCAACTTCTACGTGTGTCTACTATTTCTTTATTTAGTTGTACTTTTTTTTCACATTATTGATATCTGGATAGTGACTAATTGTGAGTGAAGAAGGATGCGTTTTAATATTTTATCTATGAAAAAACATAGAACTAATATATGTTTCAAAATAATCTACTGCAAAATATATTTATTTAACATACATTTCTTTTACAGCACGTTCAGTCCCAGACATTTCATGTCATCTTCCACCGTTCAGAAACTTAAATTAAATACTTTCGTGGACACTTTAGTGACGGTAACTGAAAGTGTAAGTGTCTTTTATTACGTGTATTACGTAATGCCAAACTGGTTATTTAGTAAGAATTATCCTATGGTGATGAACCATGAGTCTCCACACGGAGGATTTTTCAATAACGAATACAGAGTATCCCAAGAGAGTTTTATTCGGGGTGGTCAAAACATCGGTTACTATACTCCTTTCACTTGCACCGAGGAAAATCACATCGACTTTGAAACGTCGTGGCCAGAAAGATCTGAGAGTTTCTGGTTACGAGCGAACACGTCGTTTCCCTTTCTCGTGTCCAAAGACAGCAATTGGTTCATATGCAACGTTCAACAAATCGGTGAGCATTTTTATTTTACAAATTAATCAATTATTCAGAGAATTTTATATGTACAATTTTTTTATTATATAACAGGTTATTATCGCGTTAACTATCCAATAGATAATTGGATTCAAATCGTGCGTTACCTGCGCAATTCAGACCACAAGAAAATACACGTGCTCAATCGTGCTCAAATCATCGATGACCTTTATCACCTCATGAAGGAAAAACAGTTTAAAATTAAGATGATATTCGAGGACCTCATACAATACTTGTCGATAGAAACAGATTACGAAGCTTGGTATCCTATGATCAGGATGCTCGAAGATTTTTCGGGTATCATTCCGTATCCGAGTACGTGGCTCGACGGCATAAAGGTGAGAAATAGTGTCGAGAAGTTTACTTTTTTCTGTTGCTCAATTGCATCCACTGTTTACTCCATATAAAGCGTATGTATGTGTAAAATAAACACGTAACGCGCAGTGTCAGAAAAATTAATTACTCGATAATTTTTAGCGCTTTTTGTCGAACATCGTGAATGAACTTCTTATAAACATATCATTCGAGAACGATCCTGACGAGCACGAGTTTAGAACGTGTTTAAGGCAAGAGGCTATCAAATGGGCTTGTCTCCTCAAAGACTCAAAGTGCATAGAAATGGTTACCGCTAGATTGAACAATTCTCTTTTACGTTCTAAAAGGCACGAGTATTTTTTTTCTTTGATTTCCTAATTAATTTTCTCTAGTCACGATTCTCAGTTGTCGTTTTGAGTTTCGTATTTTCGCGTGCGATGTTTCACAAATCAGTTGTTGTTAAAAAAGATACGCTTGACAAGCTTGTGCGTAACGAAGATCTGTGTGTGTCGCAGAAACGATAGCGCACCTCTGCCGATGTGGAATGAATGGATGTATTGCACGGGACTGCAAACGGGAAATAATTATATTTGGGATAGATTACTGAGCATATATAGGGGCACTCGCAATCGCGCAATATTGAAAGCTTTGCCTTGCATTTATGTTACTTACGAGGACGGCAAGAGATTTCTGAATAATTCCGTGAGGTTCCACAATGAACGTGCGAGTTTTCGGAACGACTCATCTGAAAGGCAGATTGAAACGTTCACCTTTGAAAATGGAAATTTCACAGATTTTGTTACATATTTACGTGACCATCTACACTTGAGAATAAACGAAGAATTGATTCTTTTACAATCTTTAGTTGCCAAACTCGGCGGAAATCGTCAAGCTCTCCGGCAAATAATAAACAACTTGGAAAATATTAAACCCAGGTGAAAAAAAAATCCACGTATAATATTTTTGATTTTTAATGATTATTGCAGCCGATTGTTGTGCCGCACTTGGTATATTTGTTTGCTGATAAGTGTTTTCTGATTTTTTTTGTAGAAAAATAACATTTAACGCAGCATTGTGTATTATCATTAATCACATGTACGTGTCGGACAAAACTGAAATGGTAAATATTCAAAACACAAACAATTTTATGAAATAAAAATATAACATTATTATAATATATATTGTAATAATGTTATATTTTTATATATTATTTATTTATATTTTTCTTATATATTATTTATTAATATAAAATAATATACTTATATTGTTTATTAGCCATATCTCTCTTAACTTTTTTTAGTGTTAAAGTTATTTAATTTTGAAGATAGAATGTTGTTCAAATTATTAAGACAAAGTCAGAATAAATAGCGCATATTAAAAAGGAATGTATACGACATGTATATAATATTCTTTTATGCCATATCTTGGCGTAAAGAAATTGCTTGCTTCTCAAAAACTGTAATTTATGTATTATACGTGCAATTTTTATATCACAAGATGAAATCACATTTTGAAAGAAACAACAAATATCAGAGAACAATTCGTTGCAGATTACAGAGTTTAGTGGATTTATAGACAGACTAATCTATGAACAGCACCATGCTTCAATACTTTATCTGGGAGATGTTAATTCGCACGATCTGTCTCACATATTAGCCAAGGTAAATTTTCTAAAGTGTGCGCGTACTTTCTATTTATTATTATCGAACTTAATATTAAGATCGATATTTCATAACTACACAACATCTTGAGATAAATTAAGATAATCTTAAATGTAAGATTCGAACCGACCTGAGATTATTCTTTTGGCACACGAGCCACACACGTGTACAATTATATTTATTACAAAAAAAAAAAAAATGAAGACACTATATTAAAACGTATAGATGTGAGAATAAATCATAACAGCGCTCACAAAAATCAAACGTCTGTTGCAGGGCCGCGAGATGAAAGATCTACAATCTTCCGCACTTATAGCAAAAAAAATTGATTCACGTGTTTCACAAATGAAAAAGTATCTCGAAGGCATTAAAGTTTTCTTTGAGACTCCCTACATGGTAACGGATCCTTTCTTGAAGTTATAAACATATACACATATATGTTAAACATATGTATATGTATGTACTGACAGACAATTAATTGCGTACACAATATGTACACATTAATTATCTATAACTTTACTTATGTTAAGTCGTAATAAAAATAATTTTTACAAGAAAGACCATATATATATATATATGTATATGTATATATATATATATATGTATTGCAAACTTTTACAATACAAATTTAGCTGTTCTATAAAAAGTCTTGTTGCCAACAAAATTGTATACTATATAAGAAAAGCCAATATATTTATAAAGTAATAGACGTTTTGCGTAATAATACTTTAAATGAAAAACATTATTTTGCGCAACTTCCCACACAGAACAAAATCTCCATTGAAAATCTATTAGGTATCGCATGGAGCTGTTGACGGATAATGGAGTTTAATGGAGTTTTTGTAATGTGTTTATGCGAGAGAAAGCATGCAAGCTCTTGATTGTACGTGTTACTTAATTACTTAATTACTTTTTTTTCAAGTAATTACCGGTATGGCGATATTCTATAATGAATAACATATTGTATTAGTGATAATTACACGCTGAACAAATAATGTGTATCGCATACGCAAATTTAAATAAAAGATGGTTCGTTAGAAACAACAAGAGATACCTACCAGTGCTTTTTTTTACTTATTTCACACCATCTTTTACTCGTCCGCGGACAATCGATCATTTTCATTGATGATCTGAAACATACACACATTAGACGTACACAAATGAAAATACTGGCGGATAGAGCCGAAACAGCTGAGTCCTGTAATTACTCATTATCGACGTAGTTCCGCAAGATCGCTATAGTTAGTTGATAAGGCGCTCGTTGGCGCTACTGACAGCTGGAGGAGAAGTCGCTCTCCTCGCCCTCGGAGACCCGCGCCCAAGTCCGCGAATTTCTGTTGTACTGCTCAGTGCTCACGTTGTTCTTCGCGCTTGCTCGCTTCGTAAAATGGAAATCAGCGTGGTTTATTATTTTCGATCGCCGTAAAGTCGTTAAGAACAAAAATTTAGGTAAGTTCCAATTGCATATCCTCGAGTAATCTCTGTATTGCTGACGTGCGTATGATATTTTTGTTATGTTTTGTAACACATGCACACTTTCTCTTTCTGTGTAAAATATATAATTTGTAATGTCACTCCTTTAGTTGTTGCACGTAATCATTGTACATAACAATATTTATTGATAAAGTGTACAGACTGGATAGACACATGGTTGATACGATTATTTGTTTAGGGTGTTGTCAGAATAAAATACATACTAGTGGTTTTATATTGGAAACACCATAAAAATGGCACCAGTACCTTTGGAAGGCCACCAAACTCCTGTTACGAACAATATCCCGCAGGAAGGTAATCGCGGTGGTTCCATCTCCCTGGGAATACTAATAGATTTTATTATTCAACGGACATATCATGAACTCACTGTTCTCGCTGAACTGTAAGTACATAAGATATGATTGTATCAACAAAGAACTAGAAGCTCTACAATATTATTTGATCTTGACTCTCATTTGTTCTGTTTAGATTACCTCGTAAAACAGACATGGAACGCAAGATCGAAATTTACACCTTTTCTGCGCGAACCAGACAGTTGTACGTTCGTTTACTGGCACTGGTAAAGTGGGCAAACAGCGCGTCAAAAGTGGACAAATCAACGGTAAGATTTAGCGTTTCATTGGTACACAAGAGTTGAAATTGGTCTTACAGTTCATTAAGTTTTTTTCTTCTTGTTTCAGCACATTATGGCATTTTTGGATAAACAGTCACTGCTTTTCGTGGACACCGCGGATATGCTGGCAAGGATGGCTCGTGAAACCTTGGTGCACGCTAGATTACCAAATTTTCATATTCCAGCAGCTGTGGAAGTACTTACCACCGGGACGTATGGCAGATTACCTGCCTGCATCCGAGTAAGCATATCTTAAAAAGAAAAGAAGAAACAAAATATCACAGAGAAGTGAGATTGAAAGAATGTGTGTTAATATTGTGTTAATTCTTGATCAGGAAAGAATAGTACCTCCGGATCCTATAACCCCTGCGGAAAAGAGAAGCACGCTGCAGAGACTGAATCAAGTCATTCAGCATAGATTAGTCACTGGAAATTTGTTACCGCAGATGCGTAATTTAAAGGTAAAATAAACATGTAAAAAAATAAAATATCATAAAAACACTTAAATTAAACTTCGTTAAAAGTTGTAACTGAAGTGAAAAGTTATTATCTTTCTATTCGCACGTGGGATTTACAGATTGAGGCAGGGAGAGTGACGTTTCTTATTGAACAAGAATTTTCAGTGTCTCTTACGGTTATGGGTGACGGACCGACAGTCCCGTGGAGACTGTTGGAATTAGAAATTTTAGTTTCTGATAGAGAGACTGGAGACGGAAAAGCATTGGTGCATCCCTTACAAACTCGCTACGTGCATCAGGTTCGTCGGTGTCCTGATAGTTTGCACAAACTAGAGAAACTGCGTGTTCTAAGATAATTTTAATAAATGCAACTTACAACAGGTCGTCCAATCGCGTTTGGCCGAAAGTACCAATTCGTTATCGGAGGTGTATCACATCTTGCATTATTTTTGTCAGTCGTTGCAATTGGAAGTTCTGTATTCGCAAACGTTAAGACTGATCCGGGACAGATTGGACGATTGTATTCACGTGGACGAGTACACAGCTGGCAAATGTCTCTCTATATCTTATTGGAGGTAATATAAAATATTGCAAATCTGATATCTAATTGAAAGAAAATGTGTGGCGTTTCTCTGTTTACATGTGAGATTATCTTTCCAGGGAATTAACGAGCAAAGATCCGCGATCAGAGCTTGGATACAGATTGACCGTTCAAGTGGACCAGCACGATCCAGCGAGACCTCTCGCGGTTGTACATGTTCCGTCATTAGGTAACAAGGTAAAGTAAAAAAAAAACAAAAAAAAATACAAAGTTTGATGAATTTTGACAAAGATTTCCGAGCAATTCTATTCCGTTGCACACAAACAATTGTTTGTCAAATAAACGATTGTGATACAGGAAAATGAAATAGCGCAAAGAGCTATTAGGTCGGATCAGTTGTCGATGGAATGCTTGCTGGTGCACACAATTTACATTCGGACGCGAAGTCGTTTGAACGAATTGAAGCAAGAATTTCAAACAATACTGAAAGATTGCGAATGTAAGTCGACACAATTTCTTGATTTTTTTAAATATCTTTTCTACGCCACGTACAGGGCGTAAAGGTATCTATGAACAATGTTCACAGGTACCTTGGGAGGATCTCCAGCTCTTTTGCAGGTGCAGATCTTACAACCGTGCTTACGCGCCGAGTATCTTTTGGTCACGGTCGATACTCACACCGGTATGCTGCAGTGTCACATTCCCCAGTACGACGCGCCTCTCATATCGGAATTGACAGCAGCTCTGAACGGCGATCATTCGCGTCTTCCGACACTTCTGTCCGAATTGAGGTGCGAATGACATTGCAACATTTTCCACAAATTTCGCTGTTCGTAGAATTTTTACAAGCGAAATTATCTTCTGACAGATTTTGGATAACGCAGAGGCACTGCGAGAAAACGTTGCAACATCTACCAGCCTCATCTCACGAACGTTTGCCGGTCATGCATCATCCGGATCATCCCATGTCTAAGATCAGCAGACATCGGATGTTCATACAATTGCACAGACATCCCACAGTCATACTGGTACACAAATTTATATCTTGTAATTTTTATGTTCAATAATTTTGTTCAAATGACCAACAAACGGTGTACGCGACTGTTTTTTTCACGTGATTGCAGATCGTTGCGTTCAAAGAAAAAGAGAACTCACCCTGCGAGATAGAATACTCCTTCTATCTCGCCGTAGTGAAGCATAGTTCCATCGAGGACGATCCGCACGATGACAGTATAGAAACGGAAATACCGAAAATGTACTTGAAGATCCAAAGTCTCGTTGAGTTCGATACCTTCGTCATTACTCACGGCCCGTTTACGAGCGTGGATAGTGGTGAGTACGCGTCTCTCTATTTTACGCAATGATATATCTTATGAAACTGATCAGTGCAAGAACTATTGTAATGAATATCTGTCATCTGTTAGATACCACGCATTTTATTCGTTTTGTTTTTTCATTTTTAAGTTGTTCTACTTTGTGTACTTTTTATATTTTTTCCTTAAACAAATGCGGATCTTTGTGTTCAGAATTGTGTTCTGACAAGAGTTTTACATGATTGTTTGCATCGTTTTATTTATCAAATGTGATATCTATTTTGTATTGAGAATCAAGCATGTAGATGTCCGAAACTGCAGGTAACAGGGAAAGGGTGAAATATGCTGTAACATCCAGAGTAATGATCGCCTTCGTAGGAATCTGTTACTTTGGACTTACCGTTTACGAAACCCAAGGGAAACGATTCGTGCAATACAGGGTCAAT
This sequence comes from Pseudomyrmex cubaensis, assembly GCA_014825685.1. Classification (NCBI taxonomy): domain Eukaryota; kingdom Metazoa; phylum Arthropoda; class Insecta; order Hymenoptera; family Formicidae; genus Pseudomyrmex; species Pseudomyrmex cubaensis. The sequence continues at coordinate 12,819 of QVOA01004675.1, read as the reverse complement.
CTTATAATTTTGCGTCCCGGCAAAGTTTCTTTATTTAACCAACTGTCTAATCGTTTCAATCGTTTTTTGCTTGGCGGTACGTTATGTGCATCGTACAACATATGTCTATATTGTGTGCGTCCAAGTGTATTTCCTCCTCTGAGTTCAATTGAAGGGCAATTGGCGTCGCGAGATAATAAAATGAATGTCACATAAAACTTGTAATGAAAAAAAAAAAAAAAAAACTTGAAAGAAAAACACGAGCCTGGCATAAATGTAGCCTAAGCTAGTTTTTATGTGATTGACTGATTGTGTTGTTTGCAAGCGAATATAATTGTGTTTTGTGATTGTTTATAAATACGTGTAATACTGTACTGTGTGTACGTCGATAACGTTGAAACTAATATCTTCTCTTACTAAAACGTTCTAACGCTCGATTATTGCTCGCGTGTATGTAATAACACACAGTGTAAAAACAAATAATAAAATTAACATCTGGCATTACACACGCGATTCAGTGTGGCATTGGTAATGCGTGTGCCGCTACTTTTAGGGGGATTAACGGGTGGATTTTTTAGGGAATAATGATCAAGATGGGGGGTGCATTACAGAGGTGGTGGAGACGACGAGCAACAACAAACGTAGAAGCACCGGGGTCAGTGGCAGGATAGACGCGGCCGGAACGTCACAGAGTAGAAGGTCAAAGCATCCGGCTTACTTCATTCCGGAATTGGCACACGTTGTCGCTCTGTGTGACGAACGAATACCATTCGTAACTCTAGCCCAAGAAGTAAGATTGGAATTGTTTTTCATCGTTTCAATTTTTTACGCGTAATTTTTATTACGCCGCCTCCAGAGAACAGTTTTCATATAACCGACTCTTCTTCTTTGGGTATGTGTTTTTATTTAATAATATGCACAGCTTACCAGGCGAGAGATAGCCCATCAAGGTCTTCAGGTTGAAGCGAACGCCACAGCGCTTGTGCTCAAACTTGTTCAGTTACCCGCGCCGTCGCCGAACGTAGCCACAACTGGCGCTTGGCACGCTCTGCTTAAGAGGCTTCTTAGCGTTTCGATTCGGATTCAGGGCAAGGGCATGGCTAAAACCTGGACGGTCGAATTCGTGTTTTGCGGCAGTCCTCTTTCCAGTAGTCATCCCAAAGAACAAGGTGCCCCGATATATTTTCTTACATAAAATCTGTCATAATATTTATTTTTCCACAGTCTTGCGTTTTAAGAGTTTTGAGATAACGCGTCAAATAAATAAGTAGGAATTGAATATCTCAAACGTCGAATCTTGCAGGTTTGCGAAGACCGGTTTATTTTCAGTACGAAGTGGGAACGGCCGATACCGTTTCTCGCACGGTAGACGCTTTATTGAACGACTGGGCGCAGATTGTGCACTTGTATTCGATTGTTCACGACTTAGCTGAATATTTCAAAATAGGTACGTGCGCCACACTCTTTATCGCGGTTATATATGCGTACGCTTTGTCAAATTTTATGTGTTACTTTTCATTTCAGAGAAATACAATTTGCGCAACATGGTCAGCGTCAAATCTTACGGTTATAGCAAACTAGTTCTTGCGTACGGCCCGAATCAAGGTGCGACCGTAACTGTGCAATGGGGTATAAACGACAAAGCGTTCAAGCTGGTGTTTGGCAGGAGTACGTTTTTGTTAATGTTTCAATTTAAGTCACTCTCAATCACGAATCTATAGAAGTTTAATCTGTAGGTCCAACAAATCCAGTGACCAATGCGCATTACATAATGAAGGAACAACTTGAAGCCCACTTGAACAGACACACGAATTTAGCGCAAATAATTCACATACTTAGCGAAACGCTTCAGCCGCTTACGTCAATCAGCAAATTGCCGACGATTCCTCAATTGTGCGTTCACGCGGTAAGTGTCACGCGCGCGCTTGTCTTGTTTCTTTCTCTTGTTTTTTTCAGCTCGTATTTTATGACCAAATTCTCTCCCACACACACAGAGACCACGAGTGCCAGTGCAAACGTTTACCATAATGCCACAGTGTGTAACTTTGGTGCGTATCGCGTATCAGGGAATGTACTGTCTGGAATTGCGCCTACGTGGTGGAGGCTTGGTGAGTTTACGCGACGGCGCGTACAGTCGTTTTGACAGAAGTAACGTCGTCGACGAATTCACGCCTACACAAGGTCTCAAGGTGAGAAACGTCTTGATTTTTTTTAAATAACAAGAAAACAAACTTGAAGATGATAAATTATCTTTTGTGGCAGGCATTTTTGTCGAAATACGTCGACGAAAATGCAGTGTTCAGGAGAAGATCTCAATCGGAAGACGATAATCCACCGTCGCCCGTCACTATGGACAGCGACGGTGGCGGCGGCAACGTGGGTTTTTTAGGTCATCACAGAAGCGGTCCGCAGTCGCCCGCGCAACAACGCGAGGGTTTGAGATTTCATCCGCCGCTCACACCGCCGTCAGGCAGTAATCCCCATACACCAGCCAGTCCTCATACCGCAAATATATCTCAGGTAAATTATCCGGCTAAATGCAACTCTCCCTCCCTCCGCAAAAAAGGGATGATTTCACATTTTTTCTCATTAGGCTAGTCAGCATCAAAGTTTCGGAAGCAGTCCCGCGACTTCGTTCAACTTGGCGTCACCGCCGTCGTTGCCGCCAAATACACCCAACATGCTGCCACATCCGTCACCCGGATCAGGTCTCGTCGCAAATAGTCCTTTAAATCCAATGCACGTTCCTAGTCCGGCTGGTCTCATGCCAACGTCGTCGCCCGGCCCCTGCAGTAATGTTCAAGTGGGACACTCTCCTGCTGGTTCATTCATGCAAACAGGTGCGGATAAACACACTTGCTCATTGTGTGTTACTGTATAAAGTAATATATTCAGAAATTCGTTTGTTCTTTTCATATATTACATACATGTGTTATTTAATATCGACTTGTCCTAGGTCATATCGACGGTAGTCCTTTCCCGTCTTCTCAGAGCATGGCTTCCCCGGCCGCTTCCAATTGGCCCGGGTCTCCGAGTGTACCGAGGCCCTCTCCCGCGAGACCCGGACAGAGTCCGGGTCACGCGGCGATGCACAGCCCCCAGGCCTCCGACCACAAAATCGGCAGTCACATATCCCGAGTGTTGCCGCCGAGGTCGTGGGCGGGTGCCGTGCCGACTCTTCTCACGCACGAGGCGCTAGAGTTACTCTGTTGCCCCTCGCCCCATCCGTCCGGTCTACCCGGTCCGGATATGTCGCCTCTCGAACGGTTCCTGGGCTGTGTTTACATGCGCCGTCAGTTGCAACGTTTTATTCAGACCGACGAATGTGTAAGTATAAATTGTAATATAAAATTCTAATAAAATTTACAAAACTAACTATAATAAGAAAAACAAAATAACAAAAAGCGTTATATGTCGACAGGTAACTAATATCAGCACGGAACCAGGTATAGTACACTTCAAAGTCGAGAGCTTGCAATGTAGGGTCGGATTAAATCAACAACACTTCCAGTCCCTCCATATCAAAGTTCAGCCGCTTCCGGAATATAAAGATCAATGGAGCATGGAGGAACTTCAGGTAAGGCAAACGTTTGCGTAAGTTTTATTTCAAGTTCGCATCTCGTATAATCCATTGTACCCGTTATATTCAGATCATTGAGAAATTCTTCGACACACGCGTGGCCGCCCCGCCTTACAAACACAACACGCTGTCCGGTTTCGGAAAGATGCTCAATATACGTTTCAAAGTGTTGAAGGATTTCGTACAGATAATGAAGCTGGAACTGGTCCCGAGTCTGATGCAGCAGCAGCAACTGAAGTGGTCCGTGCAGTTGTGTCTGCGTATTCCTCCCTCCGCTGGACCGATCGTTCCCCCTGGCACGGAAGGGGTACACGTTTGTAGGAGCAAAATTTTGTTTTTCGTGAGTCTCATATTCACGTCTTCATGTATTTTATTTGTTTGTACTTCGGGCTTGATCATTTATCGAGATAATCTCTCGGGTGTTTCGTAGTTGCAAATAACGAGGATAGGTATACCGTATCAAGGAGAGACTCCGTCTTTAGTGTTACCTTTCGTATACGACGTCACCACGAATGTGACCCAGTTGGCGGACAGAAGAGACGTCAGCTCACCGTTAGCGGCAGTCAGCATGCAGCTGAAGAGATTCGCGGAATACGGCGCGAATCAGTCTGAATGCTCGCTGTTTCCGGCTGTGAGAGATCTCTTAGCTAATTTCACGCTACCGTCGGAACCGCCGATCATATCGCAGGTAACAAACACACACACACAGTGGCCAAACACAGGAGAAACACGTTTCACTAATTGGCTCGTGTATTCGATATTACGTTTTTTCTTTAAATGTTATCTTCAAAAGTTTCTGCTTCTCGACGCAGTCGCGTTGCAAGGCGACGTTTCAAGTTTAAAAACGAGAGGAATTACAATGTTACTCAAAACAGGTCGTGACATCACCCGCTGGTAATCAGGTAACTCCCACTCAGCAGATGCAGAACACGGCGATGCAGATGCACTCGCCCATGGCCGGCGGTCAGGGACCACCCCAGGGACCGTACGGAATTCAGGGGATGCCACCGATGGGCATGATGGGCGGCCCGCCTCAATAGGACTTGCTTTACTCTCCTAATCCCCTCTGTTTGCCGGGTCATCCAACGTGGATGAACTAAAAAACAAATGTAAAACTTCGACGCTTTCAGAGGACACGCCGAAACGATCCGCGCGCGTTATTGCAACACAAGTCAAGAAGATTTACATTCAACACGGGGTATCTTAGGAGAGAGCTGTATGTTTGCTGTGTCGTCCGAGGTCGAACAAGAATAAAAACAACAAAGTGTGCCGTTTCGATTTTTTTTTTTTTTTTTTTTTTTAACGCAAGAATTATGTATATATTCTAGTAAAGACTTTAAACGACGAGAAGAAACACCGTTTCAGAGTACTTTTTCCTTACTGTTCTTACAGATGACAATCTCACGTCCGAATATTTATTATCGCAGACGTTTTTCCACGTGTCTTATCGTTCACAAGCTTCGTACATCACACCTTGACGCTAAAAATGTATAGATCGTTGTTTCATGTAATATTCAAATAGGATTGTACTTTACTTGCCGATTTTCTTTGTATTCATATTCTCGCTTTTGATGCAAAGAATTAATCTGAAAGAATATCACATACTCCCTCGTACAAGTGTAGTACAAATCTGTTTATGATGTATTTCTACCACCGAGCAAACATTGCAATGTGATTACGCAACAGTGAGAATTATGATTGTTACGGGGAAAATGACAGTTAATTTAGTGGACGCAGGTGTAAAAATTAAATAAAACACACGCTTTTGACAAGAAATTCGAATTTAAATAAAACCTTGCAAGCTGCGATCCATCGTGATGGTGATGAATAATAGCGAAAGGTCATTTTGATAATGTAAATAATTAACAGGATGAAATTACTTTTCATTGTTTATTCTCATCGCCATCGGGGTGTGGATCATCAAGGTTTTTATTTAAATTTGTGAAACAAAATTTACGCACGTGCGTGTACGATCATCAGACGTGTTTGCGATGAAGTAAAAACGTAGCATATTTTATAATCAACACAATGTAATTTAATATACAAACTTTAATATACAAATAAAACCTTATATTGTATTATATCTTTTTAAATATTACAAAGATCAATCGGAGACTCCTTCTTCGTTTCTACTTCCGCGCGCGTTTTGCGCAACCATGTTATACACTGAATTACGACATCAGAGAAGCGGGAAAACATTTATACCACGAGATATAATTGAACATGATCGCAGCGAAGGACCGAAAAAGTCTTCTCTTTAAATACGCAGTTGTTCGAATTTTTTGAGCGATGTTTTCGAATCGAGAAATCGTCACCGAAAGTGTGAATAAATAAAAACGGAACAATTTTTTTTTTTTTTTTTATTTTAGTTCTCCGTGAAAAGAGTGTACACAGTTTCTTCGTTTTTTTGTTTTTTGTTTTTTTACAAAAATCATGTAACATTTTTTTTAACAAAAAACTCAATCATACTACATCATTAATATATGCACACAATTGTACAATGTACTCATAATTAATATAATAAATGTATATATTGGAATACAACTTTCTCTGTGTTGTATATATATCGATAATCGCGCATCTCAAATATATATATACATCTTTAGGTCAGGTATCTCTCTCAGTCTCTGTATATAAGATTTGAATACACATCTCACCTATATAATATTATCTCCACACAGTAATTCTTAACTGCATCGAAATAATAATAATAATAATAATTTAAAAAATTAGAATTATAAAAAATCTTGAACTCGAACCGAAAAATACACGATGCACTCTCTTTTGACCGTCTTTTATGCTGTTCTGTTTCATTTTCGTCTTTTGTTTTTGTTTTTTTTTGTTTTTTTATCTCTTATATCGTACAACATCGTAATTACACACATAAGTTTTCAAAAATAATTTTTTTTTCATAATATATAGCTTTTCTCTTGTATTTTTTCTTTTTAGTCCTAAAAAGATACTTGTGTGTGTATATATATATATGTGTATATATATATATATAGTGTAGATGTGTGTGTGTTATTGTGTTAATATATATATATACGCGAAACTAAATTTTATTACGTTATATAGCATAGTACACTACAGTACGCGTTTGTTCTCTTTAATATTCATTTTACTTGTTGATCGCAACAATTTCCCAGAATAAACACATAAATCTGTCACATTTAATATTTTGTTGTCGACTTTTTTTTTTTTTTTTTTTTTTTTTTTTTTTTTTTTTTTTTTTGTTTATCCATAAATTCTACGTGAGATTCTAAACTGACGTCTTACACACTTACGGGACTTAATGTTTATACATCAATATCTTTTCTCGATTTTAAATATCTCTCTTTTTTTTTTTGTCTCTGACATTGTTTTATACACATTCATTATTATGTAACCACATATATTAGACAGCGTTGTTACAAAAAAAAAAAGGGTCAGGTTGTCTGTATTGCAGTTTTTATCCCTATTTGTAACTCGAGCAATCGTTTCCCCGAATATTGTTTCACTCGAAGATCAGAAACTATGTGCGTTCTACATCCGTATGTAAATTTTTTACGCGCTTTTACGCACGTAATCGAGAGAGAAAAAAATCGTTATCGTTAATTCAAAACCACACTTTTGTCCCGTTTTGTCTTACATTCGCATAGGGATTGAAGTGCAATAAAAAGAACCTTTACATTATTCTTTTTTAAAAAATATACCTGACAAATACATACTATACGCGAGATTATGTAAAAATAAATATAAATTATCCGTGTAGAGTGCATGTTACATGCAAAAAAACGTTCTCGTTGTCTAAATTAAATCTGCACATTACCACAAAAAAAAAAGATAAAAAAATAAGCGCTTGACTATTGTAGTTTCGTGAATGAAAACTATCAGCTATCGAGAGTCGATGAAGAATATTTCAATCCTCCAATTTCTGTGATTACACTTCGTGTATTGCATTTACATGTATATGTGATGCATAAATCTGTTAATTTACTTTACTGAAAAAATTATGCATCTCTGCGTGAATAAGTATGCGTGTGCTAAATATATAATTCTTTTTTGATATATATATATATGTATATATATATATATATGTTTTTTAAGTTCAACGTTCTCGTGTGTCAGAGGTAAAAGGAGGTTTGATTTATTTTATTTTTAGTTCCTCTATCAGGAACAATGATGTGCAGCACATTTTCATACACAGCACAAGTAACAAAAAAGGAAAAAACAATTGCCTAACACTCTGAATCTTGTGTGTGAGACACTCAAAAGGTGTAAAAATGTTCTTCCTGATCTATGCTGTACTAGCAATGACGAGCTTATATATTTCCATCTCTCCGATATTTTATCTGATATATGTATATATATATATATATATTTGACAATTTAACCAGGTACACATATAAAGGAAACACAGAGCTAGAAGCATACATCAGGATGAAGTCCAAGCATGTCAAATGAGAACTTTTACATCAAATCGGTTTACACACTTTTACACGTACCTCTTCCTCGTCTCTCTTTCTCGCGAAAAAAAAAAGAATATCTTCAATGAAACGTTTTCTCGCAACGAGAACGCACGTTCCGGGAAAACGAATGGCTCTCTCACTAATAGCGAAAAGAAATTAACAAATGAATAATTGACTATTTCAAAAGAAATATATATGTAATGCTAAAAAAAAATCTTAGTTACTAATGCATTTAACAAAAATAGAACAGCTGAGACTACTTCTCGTTGCGCGAAAATATTTCATTGAATTTTCTTTATTTTATTTTATTTTATTTTTTTTTGAATGTCTAATTATCTGAAAACGTGGACGAAATATATAGTATATCGTGTGAGTATTTAGGTTACATTATGATACAAGCATCTAAAATGCGTTTATGAAAATATTTATGAATATATCATCGTATATTATATTGCGCGTATATGTACACACATCTACCACTTGTTACCGACGTGACAATTTATTTTCATCATCATATACGTACACGTAGACGACGATGACTGACGAGAGTCGGGAAGTAAAAAACAAATGAGAGAAAAGAAAAAAACCCTCGTAAAACTAATTTTAAACGCTTGTACCTTCGTAATATGTAAATAAACATTTAGCGAACAATTAGCGAAACGTTATTCATTAACTTGCAGTGACGTTGAGTGACGCGAACTTTGTGTGTCGCCGCGTTATATATATATATATATTTATGTTTTATATATATATAACGACACAAAGAGATAAACATTACGAAACACATAAACATTTAAAATCGATCCAGATACAGTTCTTATCTTTTGTGAAAAAACTGAGAGACACGATATTGCCACCGATATTTTTAGCCTATATGCTAATTAATACGTATAATTTTTTGTTTTGTTTTGTTTCTTTTTTTGGTTCCAAAACGTTTCGTCAACTCAAAAGCGTCAAGATTGGTTTTTTTCTGTTCGGCCGACCTCTCAGCTAGCCTAGGACTTTTGGGCTAGCAGCTAGAGCTTTCAAGCAAGCAAGGCACAGGAGCACTAACAGGCTCAACGTGCTAGGAGGCACTACTCAACAGTTCCATGCTCTTAATGCCTCGTCAACAGCAGCACCAACCAGTTACCACTGGAAACGAAAATGTCTAGACTGTGCGGCATGAACAATTAGTAGCTATGTAAAGAGCATCAATTAAAACATTTGAACGACAGTTCGAATTAAATTAGCGTTTCTTACCGCATGTACGTACGCGCACGCTACGAAACACGAAGGAAGAAGAAGAAAAATCTCGGGCGTCAAGGTTGATAATCGCACACAATCGTTACGTTGTGTCGCGCAATTGCAACAATAGCGGAGGATTCTCAAAGATTCGCAAATTCGCGTTGTAACATTCCGTTACAAGACAAGCGTGTGCTTTTATCTGCTGCATTACAACGTTGACAACGTCCGTCTTATTGGAAAAAAAAAACGAAAAACAATTGCAATGTTGCTGGCGTTTCTGCAATATTGCGTCACGATTTGCGAGGATTTCGCGAAAAGTTATTGAACGACATCGTTCAAGTTCAAGACGACGAGGAAAGAAACCGTAAAATTGCTTGTACATCATAGTTTGACATTTTTTTTATTGACGTATCGACACGTAATAAACGCTTTTTTGTTGTTTCGTTTATCTTCTTCTTCAAAAGAGTTGCAAGTTCGTTCGCGTTTTTCTACATATCGATTTATCGTATCGGTATATCGCGTACAAAAAGTATATAAAAAAACAATTATGTTCTAAAAAACGATTTTTTAATCAATAAAAAACTTGTGTCAACTATTGTGCGTTTTGATTTGTCACTTCTCCGCGATTTTCTCACGGAGTTTCTTTTACACCTTCTGCGTGTGTCGGTGGGTGCGCATACGTACGTGGAGAAAATGCGTTTAATAACAATTATTGTAACATTGAAAGTGGACTAACACACATTATCGACTTCTCATCGAGATTCAAAAAAACAAAAAAAAAAAAAAACGGGCTTCTTCTCGGAAATTGTACGTTGTCTCACTTTACAGCCGCGCGTTTCGTGTGTGTTCTTTACATGTGAGAAGAGATAATTCCCCCTCAACTTTGTGATCTCGGCGGATGTACATGTTAGATGCCGTTTATAGCGTTTTGCAACACCGAGAATAGAACTGCTATAAGCTACTATGTATTTGACAGAAAAAAGGGGGAAACGTAAAAGGAAACATGTTAATGTTACGTATGTTATTGAGCACAACAATTCCGAGTAGAATTTCGTTGTGTGTGGTCTGTCTCTGTATGTATGTGTGTGTGTGTGTGTGTGTGCTCCACATTGTTTGTGCCACTAGCCGATAGTAAGTAAAAATCGAATGAATGAAACAGTGAGATGAAGAATAAACTTACAAGCTAAGTAAACTTATACGCAACTTGTAGGCCCAATTGCATATCTCATTTGTGACGTGTGACAAACGAGTGTGTGTCTGGCATTTTGTTTTCGGAAAACTGTGTGCGCATTGATAAAAAGAAAACGATCACGTCACGTGCGTGAGATTGAACATTTCTCGAAAAATACGCACCTTGGTGGAGAAGAAATCAAAGAAAAATAATTTGGACTGGAAACAATTGACCATTAATGCGCACTGAAAACTACCTTTGCGTATACCAGTTCCGCTTCCGCTTTTTCGTTCTTGTGTATATCTCGTGTCTCATCGAGAAGTTAAAAAAAACGAACGTAATTGCTTCGTACGACAATGCAATCGGACCTCTCTCTCTTTCTAACTTGGCGCGCCACACCATAATAAATCTGTCTTTCCGTCTCCGTCAAATTATATATACAACAGCATGACCATGCAAGGAGAGTAGAGCAAAAAGCTACCATGCCTGAGATAGATTCGTGAAAAAAAAAAAACAAAAAGAGAAACAAAAGAAAAATTACACTGCTTTGTAGAATGAGATAGATCTAAAGACGCTGCGCGAGGCAGCAGCATAAGAGAGAGAAGGGTTCGGCTGTCAACAACTGTAAGCGACAGCTTCATCTTACTTGAAAGCAAACCCCATCAAAATCATCCTTTACTTCAGCACCTCACCAGGCCTGTCTCGACGAGACGTCTACACAAGCTAAAAGAACGTCCATTTGTCAATGCCTTTCAATTGAGGAGAAGATCTGCTTTAATAGAGGATGGATTGTGTGATCACATCTGATAGAGAAATATATAATATATATATGCGTATGTATGTACATTGGTATAAAAAATATTCTAACGCGAGCGCGACAAGACACGCGTTCTTTTTCTCTCACTCTCGGAAAAAACCTATCCGTGAAATTGTGCTGCACTTTTGTTTTGTTTTTTTAACAACAACACTAGGTATTCGATTCGACTCGATCGTCTACAGAAATCGTTACAGAAAAATCGGTGCGACAAAATTCGTTCGTGTGTTTCGTGTGTGTGTGTGGAACGGAATGTGTGATGCCTGGAAATGTGTGATCGTGTACGATTCGTACGTCTGTCACGAGAATGTCTTGAGGAAAAGATTCGATCGAGTGATCATAAACTCTGGTAAGAGACCTAAGAAAAAAAAAAAAAACAAGATACTACGAACGTTTCGCGTTATTATTAATTATTTTTCGTGCAAAAAGTTGGACGTCGTCAAAAACTCGCTGCTATGGCGCCCCGGGGAAATATATTTCCGGCACGATATGTACTTTATTGGTCGTTATTCGCTCAAGCTTAAAAGCATTTGCACGGCACAAGTGTAATATCGAGATTGAATACAAATATTGATATTAATCATTTGAGACGTTGAAGCGCGCGCGCGCGCGCGCGTTGAGCGGACAGAAATTAATGCTGATTACACGCTCGGAAAGAAAAAATAAACATCTTTACGTATTCAACGTGACGTTTCGTGTCACGCACTGCGGCGAGCCGCTTTCCTTTGCTTGTTCCTCTGGTATTCGAATCCGGAACGAAAAACACATTCTACATCGAGTGTGTGTTCAACGAATTGGCACTTTGAATAAAGCGCTCGTTCAGCGACCCGTTTAGTCAAAAGTTTCCGCGATTGATCGCGCGATTTGGCACATGCGACAAATTCGATTCAAATATGTCGAACGGGGGAAACTTCCTCTCGCGCTTTCCGCTCAACGCGATATCGATACATTGGCGTGTCACGACGAATGATCGGGAGGGCTTGGAAGCGACGCCGAAAACGATCCGACGATCGTATCCTTCTCGTATCAATCGACTCTATACAATGCGCGCGATTGTTTGCCGCGAATCGCTTTCGGATTCGCAACCCTTCAAACTCTCTCCACAAGTTCTCTGAGACTGTGTGTGCTGAAGTGATATCGGAAGCGCGCGACGCCCGTCGTCCGACGCGACGTTGCATCGCCGCGTCCCACAAGAAAGGAAAATTTATATAACGAAAAACCCCACGTATGTACACGTATATATATATATATATCTCCATATACACATGTACACACGTACGAGTGTGTGGCGTGTGTGTGTGAGTGAGTGTGCATACATATGCGTATACGTGGGCAAATTGATTATGAGTAAATATATAATATATATTTATATATGCATGTATGTGTGTGTCATACGCACATATATACACACATATAGAATATGGACGAGGTATTCGTGAAGTCCTTAAAGAAAAAAGAACCGCGTCTCAAAAGAGAACTGCTGGCAGAAAGCTTAGCACATTCTGCTCTCGAAGGTTTACTCCTTGCCAGAAGGTTCTACGCATCGATAAACTGCAAAGTGTCAAAGAGGTCACATTTTTTTTTTTTTTTTTTTTTTTTT
>QVOA01004674.1:0-98993 GCA_014825685.1 Pseudomyrmex cubaensis | reverse complement strand
TTTTTTTTTGTAGGAGCGCAATAATTAAAATGAACAGTATTGAATTGGCTGAAGAATACCTGATGAGAAAGCGAGAATGGCCGGTTTTAAATGGGCAAAAACTATACATAAAAGCAGACACCAGAAGAAAACACAAAAAAAGAGCTCCTAGTTCTCTGAAAATTTATGATGAGAATGGAACAGAAATACCTAAATTTAGTAAGAGTTTAAATTGTACAAAAGTTAAAAATGGAAGTAATTAAAGTTATAAAACACCAATTTTATTATTGAGATATTTATTTGGAACAACGAGTTATTTTAGAATGTTTGATAAGTCTTGGTTTTTGGAAAGAGATATGTTTCTCTTTTGTGCATCTTAGTTTTTAAACTTACCCTCAGGGAAGATAGTGAAAGTAATGTAAAATCTCAATAATAGAAAGTACATTCTATAATAAACTAAAGAAAAGGCTATATGGACATGCTATGAAATTAATTTCAACAAAGTGAAATTGTTTTACTATTTGCACAAGAGAGCTATGTTTATTTACTCTTAGAGTATCTCACCACACACATATATATTTCCTCTATATAATATCTTATTCATTTTGTCTGCGAGAGATGATAGTAATAATTTAAAGAAAAGTAAAGGAGAGGTTTTAAGTTCGCATCATAAACTACGGAATAGGATCGAAATTTAATCAATCAGGACAAAGTTCGCTAAGTTGAGGTTAATTCTCTTTTCATTCCCATTGGTCACATTCCAGTTCGGTTTCACTTTACTTTGCAGTGCGATACGAGCCGATGCCGGGATAAAAATCGTCTCGCCACACCGCGTCCGACGGTGTCGATGATCATCGAGCGACGTGTGTTGAACGCCGATGTACACCGGAAAGATAGCAGTATCCAACAAATGAGTCATCCGCGATGAAATAAAACCTCTCCGATTTCTGACGCACACAAAGCATCGATATTCGCGTATCTTGTTGGTAGGAGAGAAAAAGGGAGGAGAGAGAGTTGAAGCGGACGCCCGTAGTGCGCCTGTCCGTCGAGTGACATTTCTTGAGACGGAGCTCAGACGAACCTTCGTCCCCGAGAAGGTCGCCCGTTGAGTTTTTTTTTATCGGCGCGTCGGGTTACGAATGAGTAACGAAACACGAAGCTCGAAAACAATATCTCGACAGTAAGCGAGAGGGACGCGACAAGATCTTGCCATCAAATACGTAAGTTACAAGTGTCAAAAGCCAGTGCTCAATGTTACGAACCGCATTTGCGGTGGGAAGCAACGAGTTCGGTGTGACCGGTGAAGTTGGCGCGTGTGCCCTCCCGTACGAAGTGAATACGATCGACGACGACGACGACGATGTTGTTACCTATAAACATTCCCGATGCGTCAAGCGGCCCGTACACTCGACGGAAGGCGATATCTCGTTCCGGCAGAGATCGAAGCTGCACCAGGTCGGACAGTTGACGCGATCATCGTCGACGCGACACGGAGGTTATCGTCTCGGTACAGACGATAAGAAGGAAAACGGGCGACTCGATTAAAGGCGTGAATGCACAGCAAAGGGCGAACACGTTGCCGTCGTCGCCGTCGTCGCCGTCGTCGTCGTCGCCGCCGTCGTGAGGAAGAAGTGACAGCAATGGCCGAGCGTCATCATCATCATCATTATCATCATCATCATCGTCATTATTATCGTCATGATCGTGATTGTGAGTAAAGCGCATCGCTCGACGTGAGGTTGGTCGCGTCGAGCATGCCGTGAACACGCGACTCCGTGATGCGTCCGCACGAAGACACCCGGTGGAAGCGACGAATCACGGAAAGAAAACGGCGAAGAGAAAAGGTGAGTGCCGCCGGCTCGCCGGCACGGTAGATCGCGGTGGCCCTCCAAAGCCTTCGCTCTCTTACTCCGGAAAATGAAGTTCATGTTATATATTTTGTACGGGTTCGCGATAGTCTTAATGATATTCTGGTCGGGCATGTGGGTGGTGCACGTGCTGGCGTTGATTGCCGGCCGCTGGAAGCTGCACCGGAAGCTGAATCAAGCGCCGAGCTACGAGACGCCTCTGCCAGGGGTCTCCGTGATAAAACCGTTAATGGGAGTCGATCCGAATCTCTTCGGCAATCTCGAGACCTTCTTCACGATGGAGTATCCGCGATACGAGTTGCTCTTCTGCGTGGAGGACGATTCCGATCCTGTGTTGATGCTGGTGCGCAAGCTCATCGAGAAGTATCCGGAGGTCGAGGCGAGACTGTTCGTCGGCGGCTGCAACGTCGGAGTGAATCCGAAGATAAACAACATGCAGCCGGCTTACGAAGCCGCCAAGTACGAGCTCGTGCTGATCAGCGACAGCGGCATACGCATGAAGGAGGACACTCTTCTGGACATGGTGAATTACATGACGGACAACGTGGCTCTGGTGCATCAGATGCCGTTCACCTGCGACCGCGAGGGTTTTGCCGCCGCTTACGAGAAGATCTTCTTCGGCACGGTGCAGTCGCGTATGTATCTGGCCGCGGATCTCCTCAGAATAAATTGTCACACCGGCATGTCGGCTCTACTCAGGAAGGACACGTTGGACGAGGTCGGCGGTCTGAAAGCGTTCGGTATTTATCTCGCGGAAGACTTTTTCTACGCGAAATCCCTGACCGACCGTGGCTACCGAATCACCGTCTCCTCGCAGCCGGCGCTCCAAAACAGCGGTCACTGCGAAGTCGACACCTTCCAGGCGAGGCTGCGACGATGGGCAAAGCTGCGCGTGGCTATGCTACCCCCGACGATCGTTCTGGAACCCATGAGCGAATGCCTCATTCTGGGCGGGTGTGCTTCCTGGGCAGCTAGTGTGCTCTTCGAGTGGGACTCTCTAGTTTTCTATTTGGTGCATATACTTTTGTGGTTCATGTTCGACTGGACACTGCTGTGCGTCGTGCAGAACGGTCCGCTGCCCTTCAACAAACTCGAATTTGTGTGCGGCTGGTTGCTCAGTGAGACCACGAGACCATATCTTTTTCTTCAGGCTGTTCTGGATCCTCTTATACAGTGGCGATCGCGCGTCTACAAGCTTAAATGGGGCGGCGTCGCGGAGGAAGTTAAGGCGAAAGTCAAATATTAAATAATTCACGCGCGAGTGCATTGCGTACCTGTATGAATGCGTGCGTGCGTGCGTGCGTTTGGTGTGTATGTTTAAAATGGAAAGAAACAGGAGCAATTCTTTTCGAGAAGAACTGACAAGTGTGTGTATGTGTGTGTGTGTGTACGCACACTCAAAGCGTTCCGATCACATACACACACACACACACATCACGGCTTTTACAAATTAATCTCTCTCGCCAATACCGATAGCATTTTAATTTATGATCGATTTACAGATAGAAACATGCGATAGTAGATTAAGTAACGATCTTATTTTTACGACACAGCTAATCAAGATGTGTTAACAGATTTGCGAACATCAGTCGAACAAATATGTTCGCATTCGAGATAACTCTCGGTGTGGAATGGAATCGTTCGAAACTTCTCGGCGAGGAATTAGAATTTAATTGAATCAGTAGATCATCAAAAAAAAAAAAAGGTATACTTAGAAACGTTTTGCATACATTTATGCAGACATGGTGTTGTGTGTTCTGTAGATGTATTTCGTGCGGATTGATTTGTTTATTTGCGTTCTTTGATTTTTTAACAAAAAAAGGGCAGCTAGTTAAGTTCGTTTGATCATCATTAAATAGCGCAGCTACCGTTCAAGACAAGATTCATCTCATTTCTCCAACTTTGTTCGTTACTTAACGCTGATTGTGAACTTTAAGATCACGTGGGAGCGTAAAGAAATGGACTCGAAAAGCGCGTTAATGTGGTGATCTCGCGTGCGCGCACACACACGTAAATTTAGGAATCGATAAGAGAAAAACTAAATACATAAACAAAGCCATTAGAAGAAATAAAGTCGGCCAAATCAATCCGCGCGTGATACGCTGCGTCGTAGCCAACAAGAGAAAACGTTTTACACGTATTTCTACCGAGTCTCGGTACTTGCTCAACGTACGGTGCAATGTTTTCTCTCTCTCTTTTTCGCGAGGATTTATTTATTTGCAATAGGTTTTTATCGAATACGTAAAACTAGTCGTGATTAAGTGTACAGGTCGGCGGTGTGCGATCGCTTTTTTCTTTGGGCGACGATACCGCACGGCGTTCTCGTCTTTCCACGTATGCATTCTATGTTAGAAAATTGACACACACACAAACATACATGTACGGAACAAATGTGTAAATTTATATGTACATTAAATCGTAATAATTTTGATTATGATCGTAGGTTATACGAATTCAGCAAAGAAACAAACAAACTAGCGGCTTATCTAGCAATTCGGAAGAGCGTGCGAATTTTTAAGCGACGTCAATCATTCGGCAGAATTGAATAAGAGAGAAGAAGAACAGGCATACACCCCCCATCTCATCGATGGGCGAAAACCGTTCGGGGGAGAGACGCTCTTCTATCGGATCTCGAAGTCTATGAGAGGGTGCGCACGATTATCTGCATCTCGGATGTGCGAGGTTGCACACTTCGCAAAGATTAATCGCGCTCCCTAAAGGGGAAATAAGCTGTCGCGTCCTCTCTCACAGGACTTTCAATCGCACCCAAGGCCATATCGTCCGCGAGAATCGCCCACTACGCACTTCGCTCGCAGTTCCCAAGCCGCCTTTTCTGCGTGTGTACGAGGAAATTTCGATCGAAATCCTTCGCGCGAATAATATATGCATGCACAATGTTACATATAGGTAAGCTCATTAAAGATAACGACGCGTTTTTTTATCACTATTTGCTGAAACTACATACATTTGCGCGCTGTACTTAATAATCAACCGATCAGAAACCGATATCATTATCTGTATACACAGTGGGGAATGTCAATTACGCGAACGCCAATACAATCGGGTTTCTCGTGACTTTTTTTTTTTTTTTTTTTTTATTTACATTTTACAAGCGTACATAGTTAATTTGTATCTGTTTTTATTTACACAATTATTTTGCTTAGCCTGCTTTTTTGATTTTTTTTTTTGTTTTTTATTGCGCACAGACTTCTTGTATGTGTTGTTATTTCCGATTTGTCTCTCGTCGTGCAAATCGATAACTTACTGTACTTAAACTTGCAGCCAGTTTGCTTTCGGAGCTCTCCGTACTCATCCGGAAAACACACACGAATCCATCGGAAACAGACTTTGCGAAGTGTTCGATGCTTGTTGTGAAGTCTGTTAATGCAAATATTATATCTGCTTGGACTTCGCTTCGATTTCCGCATCGATGATTGTTTCGGCAGTTTCTCTCTGTGATTGCAATGTGATCGCGTGGAAACGCCGCGTAGCAGTCGAGGCCAATTCGTCGTGTCAGAACCGATCGTATCTGTCCGTCGAACTGTCGACTCATCGTCAACCTTCGGTTTACCTTTTTTTTTTCCTCTTTATTTACTGAAATCGATTGCTTTACTTGTCGTGTGCAAAAACAGATCTGCGTTGATCATTTGAAACTCAAATAACGCACACATATAGAGTAGCGATAAGACTGCGAGTTTTTAAATATTTTGAATTTTCGCGCTGTCGTTAAAATATCACGATCGTTGAACATGTATATATCTATCATTCCAACATGTACTGTAGAAAAAAAGAACACGCAAAAAAAAGAAAACAGAGAGAAGTAACCATTCTAATGACAAGTGTAATCGCGAGCCAATATTCTTAAGTGGCATCGGAATGAAACACAAATATTCTTTCCAAACACACACGTGTGTGCGCGCGGAGTACGTCGTATAAAACCACTCTCTTTGATCCGTTTGAAACGAAACCTGATTAATCAGCGGGTAAACCTGCGTTTCGCATCGATCAATCATTTTGTTTAGATCAGTTTCTGGATTTACGTAAAAAATAAATAGAACTTCTTCTTTTTTTTTTCTAACGTAGAAAAAATGCGGAAGAAACAAATGAAAGTCTCTCTGGACAAGAGTTTCCCTCGGTCGTCTCGTTGAACAAACCAACGTATGTGTTCGGTATCGCATGTCGGTGTCAGATATACTCATGATGTATTCGGATAAGTACATGATCAAAAATATTAGAAGTAATGACAATTCACAGACAGTTTCATTGATATTGATAGCATAGGTAACATGACACGTTGCTCGCACGCATACAAATACTCGCGTGATTACTTGGCGATGAATCATCAGACGGAAACGTTATCGCATCAGATAGCGATAACAGATAATTAAGTCATTAGAAATTTTTTTTGCCACGATTTAAAAACGAATAATTTTTGTTCTGAGATTCTTTGTGCTTTCCTGCGTGAGCGGTTCTGCGAAAAAATTGAACAACTGTCAACACTCTGTGTCATGTCGCGATGTGTCACTTTTTTAGAGAATAGAAACTACGAGTTCTTAAGAAACAATTGATAATTTAGATTTAAACAGTTCGAAGACAATTTAGATTGTTTTTCTTACACGGGAGCTGTTTCTTAATGCAGTCTTATGTTATTTATTCGAATATTGCGTTGTTGCGTAAGTTAGCAATTCTTAGATATTTATCCGTCGACTCGACCTATATTTAGTAAGACTCAAGACCTCACGATTGCAAAAGAACGTCTTTACTATAATTTCTATTATTTCGATGTTGCTTTATCGTACAATTTGTCCGAGTTATCTCAGAATGATAACAAAAGACCAGTGGCAGTCACATCTCGCAATTTTTTTCTCATTATTACACGTAATTATTTAACTCTGTTTCTCCTACCGTGAAAAGTGTGTGCGCATCATGTGCGATACAAGGACGTGCGCAAATGATTATGTGTATATGTGTGCGTGTGTGTGTTATGCGGCTGTCTCACACATTTTATTATCGTGCACAAGCCTACTTGTTTTGCAGATACTTGAAAATACGGCAATACCAATTGGGTCGTAAATCCTACCTCGTTTTAATTTGACATTTGCGAGTTTAATCGTTTTTTCAAATTCTTTGTTCTTTTTTTTTTTTTCACCGAACACGCTTAAAAGAAAAAAAGTATAATCTCAATTATTAAGTCCTTATTCGCAGTGATATCGATTTCAAAGGAAACTTAGCGGCTTATCGAAACGAGATACTGTTGAACTTTGTTATCGATTGGCGTATAAGCTAAATAGTTACGAGACAAGTAAACGACTGCGACAAGGCGCGGATATGACACATGCATCTTTTTTTTTCGCGTTACGTAAGACGTGGAATACTTTCTTTCTAAGAAAGCGCATCATTGTTGTTTCTTAGAACGAGCTAAATAGTTTTCAATCGGTCGATCGATTTATAAGAGATTTTGCAAGTTCTCAAGACATTTGCGTTTAAAATATTTACTGCAGATTGCGTGTCGGTCCGTTTTTGTAATTTTCTATGCGTGTTATTTTCAGCTCTGCAAATGTGCCATGAAACATTACAAAAATGTTACTTTGCAAGATTTAAAATATACACATAAAAATATTCTTGGCAGAGAGCGCAGCGACATTCAGTAGAATCGTTAGATACATTCGCTTTTCATCATATTACAAAATATTCCGAGACATATAGTTAGACATATTTTTGAAACATCAGTGCAATCGCGAGAATAGAAGATGGCTTTTATTTTCATACACAATGTACTAATTCTCAGACATCACATAGAAAGTCCAAAAAACGCTGTGCAAAATTATTTTCTTGATATTCTGGTTACATTATCTTTCCCAGAGGTCATAGACTATTCTCAGTCTTGTCGTTCTGATAGTCGTCACAAATGGAATATTCTGTATTTCTAATATTAGGTTTATCTGCTTCCTGGCGCCAGTAGATTATTACATTTTTGCACACTCACACTTATGCATTTTCTTCCCGTGTTATTCTCCGAAAAAATAAACGAAAACAAACTGCAATGTAAATATTGTGAGGAATATATCAATGTTTTTTAACAAGAATCTGATTTACTCTTTTAATTAAAAATTAATAATTTTAATTGTACTATATTTTACTTACAGTAATTACAATTTTAATTATAGTAAATTATAAGTTTAATGATAGTAAATCTGGTTACACTGCATGTTAGCGGAAATGGGCCCCGAAACGCCTGATGATTAATGTGTTATTAATTGCAACCCTGAAGTTTATTGTGTGTAAAATCAAAATGTTATGAAATTACTAATTAACATATTTATGATTTGCGTAATTAAGTTGCACGCTCTTCCGAATCAAATATGTAAATATTATTTGTACACTTTGTTCACAATCGCCCTTGATACTCATGTATTATATGTATATATATATATATATATATATATATGTATATATAGTACGATTCGCTATTCCATTATTCCATTATTTGTTAGCTTAGCGTTAGCGGGTTATCACTGCCCCTCCTCCAACATTGTAATACTATATTGCCGTGTGAATTATTCTTCCAGTGGTACATAAGGCTCCTGTTTCTTCGCCGCAGCTATATTAAATTACATCATCAGAAGCGAGAAATCGTGTCAATTTTGTTTTTCCATTTAATTCAGTCTCAAAGAATTTTCTTCTTTATTTATTGTACGCGTTAGGACAAATGTATTGAATGTTTTGTGTGATAATTTTTTTAAAGAAATATTCTCGTTCGGAGGGAAATAATCTATGTTTTTTGGTAATTGAACATTTTTAATCCGCGACAAATTATCATATTTTGCACGCCGATTAAAAAAACAATTTTTCTAACTTGTTTGACTTTGACCACTTTTGTAATTAGCACATCTTATCAAGTTGAACGACATATGAAAAAGCTTTACGTGTCGACGTATTTAGGAAATAATTAATGAGAGTTCTCTCTCTCACGTCTGGCGTCAAATATGATATTATACAGAGAGCGAAATTAGCAGAAAGAGTTTATAATAAAATAATACGACGAGAGAACACACACATTGCGCGTGGCGTATTTATAGATAAGTATAAACCATCTTTGAGTAATATTTACATCAATCCACATTATGTTAACAATCTGCATTACGCACATGTGGATTATGTATTTAGCGTATCGTATTATATACTTTGTGATCGCGCGCAAAAGATATCTGGTTTTTCAATTAAATTCTGACTCTCGTTGTTACATATTTGACTTATGTAGATATAAATAACAAATTGGAAATCACTATCCAGCCGACTTCTCGAAACCAGTTTTCAAAATGTGTCCATTGTTTGTTCGTAATTAAACAGATACATTTATTACGAACCGGATGGACGCGACTGCGTATTGTTTTTCGATTTGTGCGACTGTACGAACTATTTCTTTATTGTTTTCTATAAATAAATAACAAACTATCGAGTCTCGCTTTATGTTGAAAAAAAAAAAACAAAATCTCTTCTAACTGATAATAAGAGATAACAGTATAATCACTGTAATGTATATTTATGTATACGATTGCGAAAATATAGCGCACGCACGGAAGAGAGAAAGAGAGAATGTGTGTTTGAGTGAGAGATAATATACGCGCGCCTATGTACGCAAGAAATACAAGGACGGAAAAGAGCTTGTACCTTTTATCATTGTCATCAACCATTTCCGCTGATTACAAAAGACATTAATTTTTATTCTGTTCTCAGCTCTTTTCTGACTTCGTTTGTATAATATTCGTTCGAAGAAAACTTAACTTAAACGAAAACGATTTTCCTGAGCTGAGAATCGCAATGCGGATGTATAGAATGTATATATGTATAACGTAGGGATATAGAGCGTCGCAGAAAACAAAATGTGCAACCGCAATTCACGGTGGCGCGTTATGTTTCATATTTGTGTTTTGTTGTGTGTGTTTTTTTGTTTAGGTCGGACCTATGATACAAAAAATTGTGTGTGTCGCAAGCTGTCGCAAATCGCGGTTGCGAAATCTTCAGAAGTGGCCAATCGCGCGCGTTGAACTATTTCCGAAAGTTTTTTGCGACAACCGCGACTTCCGACCGACATTGCGGAACCGGCCTTGTACTTTTTGTCTTTTTTTAGGAAAATCTCTTTTTTTTTTAACAGTTGCGCAATTACAAGCCACACCGACAAAAAAAAAGACTACCATCCGCACGTGTTCAAGAAACAATTTTGTAAAATAAAATGTTGTTTGTGTGAACGTATAACACGAGCAAGCGATGTATATAATGCCTTGTTACTGTTACTCTACCATTATCTAATTTTTAAAACGTATACACAAAGTTAAATTGCTGTTATATATACATATATATAGAATATGTAATTTGACGGTGACGTTTCCGTCAAACTGATTTTTTGACGGGATTTCAATGGAATTTTTATTTGCCACAACGGGCTGTGAATCGATAAATCTCGGGTCACAACCGAAGATCAGCAGATTATTTATTCCGCTTCGATAACCTAAAGACCAGTAATTGTTGTATAATCATCGACAAACACATTCGCGTAAAAAATGCCAAAAACATATCGAAACGCGTAAACGCATTGCGCTAAAAAAAAAAATATATCAACGAGAACAGAGTACAATTAATTGCTTAAATATATTTCTAAGAAGAACAACAGAACGACTAATTTGCAGACAAGTAGCTTGCTTTGCGAATATATACATATGTGATAAAAAATTGTTACTTTGCTGCAATTATTTTTTACGTTTTATACAACGCAATCACATATCACATACACTTTGATTAACTCGCGCGCAAAGAATATAAAGAGAGTTAGATTAAAATAATCATATTAGAACACGAATGTGTGTCAGGCATATTTTTTAAAGGTCTTCTTCGTCTTGGATGTTACTTCTATGCGCGCTCTTTACGAGAGATCGTTTCAGTTTTTTTTTTTTCCACAGAGCAATGAACTAGGAAAAGCATTTTGTTCCTTTTTTCTCGAGAGCGAACTCCGTTGAGATGAGAACTCCGCGTTTTTTAGAAAATACAGTAGAAAGAGCAGGAAATTGCGACCCACACACACACACACACACACACAAACGCCTCGGCGTTTTACGCCACGTGTTACGTTATGGAATTCATGTCTTATACCGCGCTTCATCTTGCCTGTGTATACATTTATACCTATATTAGGGTACGCCTTGGCGTGTTACGCGTTTCATATTGTGCCACATCGCGCGCGTTATGATGTCGTGTTGTCAACGGCAATACGCATGCATGAATAATACGCCTTGGACGGGAACGCTTTTTGATCTTGTCAAAAAAAAAAAAAAAAAAAAAAAAAAAGAAAACAATGAATCGCGTAGACCTGTAGACGCGGGAGAAGAGACACTAATTGTTACCTTTGCCAGGTGATATTTGATTAGTAGCTGTATTCTAAAATTCAGGATGCGATAATGAATGTGCATTGCGAGAGAGAGAGAGAGAGAATAGTCAGTCAGGTTGTCAAGGGTAAAAATACTGCAATACGACACGGCGTGACGGAGCAACACACACCGATATGGTCGAGGACAAAACGATCGCAATGGTCTTATTCCTTCATTTCTATTCATCGTGAAAGCGAGATCGGGAACCAAACCACGGCAACACGCGATCGAACAAACAACATCGGGTTCTTTATTCTTTTCGCGATATTGATTATTCGCGATATTTTACGACACACATTTCCTCTCCATTTTTTTTTCAAATTACAGACGTTTAATTATGAATACGCTTGAATGTTTTTTTTTTCACGCAACTTGATCTCACTTTCGAATGCTCAAATACAAGTATACGATTTTTCCATGTGTACATATACGTATTGTATATTATGCGATTCGAATTTCGCGCATAGCTTCTTAATTAAAGGCCTGAAACAAAGACGTAGGGAACAGACATATTAGATTTACAATCGACGGCTTGTGTATCTAACTGTTAATACATATGTTTCTCACAGAGAAAAGGCTAGTTAGCTACTCTTGTTTTTCTCGTAACGGAAGTTTGATTTCGCCGAAACCAAGGACAACGACTCAGTGCTGCATTATCGATTTTCCCATCAGCTTCTTCCTTTTTCTTGTTGTCAGTCCATTACGTTTGTTCTCATTGCATTTTCTTATCGTTTTTGTTTTCTCTCTCTTCAAAAACTGTATTATGTTTATTTTTTAATGGAATATCTCGTGTCAATTCTCTCATGTCTTTCGCAAGTGATAGTTACATTACAATTTTTTCTTAAAAAGTCTGTTCAGTCAGTTTCGTCATTAAGAGGCACGCAATCGTGTTTCACATCAAGTTTATATGCGCATAATCAAGTTCATACGCAAACAGAGTTTTTTATAAACATAAAAGATCACAAAAATTTTAAGAACATTTATTGTCAGAAATTATTAACGTTTTGTTTACTGAGATGTATTTTAATTTTGACACTTAATATGAAAACAAAACCAAAACACAAATACAAATACAATAAATTTAAAGAGATATACAAGATGTGCCAACAGCCATTTTGTGATGAATTATTCAAACTTGATTCATTCAGTCAATTTGAATAAGTAGTTTATTTAACAACCTTTCGTCTTACACTTATACCACATTTCAATATAGCTTTGCAGTAGCGATCTCATTTACTTTTTAAGGATATTGTTTTTGCTGTATAAAACACAATTAAATCATTAGTATTTTACAATCTCAGAATTAATAATGCAAAGCTACGTTAAAATGTACAATTTTACACTTACAATTTACATTTTAAATCAAGAGAGAAATGATTAAAACTTATCTAATTTTCTGTATATGTACATTATTATAAATATGTGCGTGTATATTTACATGTATTTTTTGCTCACTTACTTTCTCTTTCTCTCTGACGCTCGTTCACTTACTTACTTAGAGATATTTATATTATTTTGAGGCAATGTTTGGTTCGCGATTTTCATCATTAACACTTTCATTGTCTTCATCATGTTTGGTGGATAACAATATCTCCTGCCAGAGTTTGTTGATTATGTCTGTATTAACCTTTTGACTTTTAAAATCAAAACGCTTGATGTAGTTATCTCCGTTTGTAACATCTGTCATGTGTGTACACATTAAGGACTATATATGTTATTGTTAAATGCTCATCTCTCCAAAAAGATCTTCTATTTTCTAATAAAAGTTTAAATGCGCACAATGTTATTTTTCGTGCCAAAAATAACATGCTGCCTTTAAACTACGTTACGCATAGAACCAAAAGAAAAGGATACAACCTGCAATGTTGCCATGCTGCATAGCCTCATAATCCCAACAAATCCGTGTTAAGGTTTTATAATAATTAAATTTACTTCTACAAAATACAAAACAATATATGAAAATAAAATATGGAAATTCATTATGTATGTCAGTGATGAAAAGAACAGTAAACTGTACTACACACCTTCCTTGCTCCAATAATTTTTGATCTTGCAAATTTGGTTTACTGCATTTCAAATTGTTTAATTTTTCCTGCATGTGTCTCTTCTCGTTTACTGCTGACATATGTATCTCCATTGCCATATCCTATGATAAAATATTTGTAGTAATATGTTTCAGATAGAAAAAGGAGAAATAGAAGGAATATATATGTTGTTTTCCATGTGATGTTTTCCTTACAAAATAATTTTTAAGTTGCAAATATTTTTCATTTTTCTCCTGGAGAGATTTGGTTGAGTCTTCAAGTGCTTTTTTTCGAACGAGGCATGATATCATTAGCTGCTGCATTGTCTTCTCATCCTCTGCAAAAATTCAAAAAAAACGTTTTACTTCATTTTGTAACTTACATTTAGTAACATTCATTTTGTTTGCTTTCTTTTTTTCTTGTTCTTTATGTTCAACTACAACAAATGTTTGAAGAATACAGTACGCAATTCTAAAATATAAAGTTTACCATGAAGTTTTTGTTCTTGAGTTCTTCGAACTTCACCGGTGAATTTTATCTGCGATTGTATTAAATCTTTGATATCCGATGATTTGGTTTTCACATGTTCACATCTCAGCCGTTGTAATTCCTCCATTGCACGTTAAAATGATCAAGAACGATCGATGTACGTTTTGATACTTGCAATTAAGTTAAAATTCAAATTGCACTACAGCCGATCTCTCAAGAGACGCTATTAAATAACGGAAAACTACAGTTGATTGCGAAGACCCCATGCGATTGAAAGAAGCAACACTGGACTCGAGTCTAGGAACATGAAAACAAAATGGTAGTAGTGTGTCACTAGAATATTATAATTCATAGGTTTCGATTTGTTGAATTGGACCAATCAGATTAAAAACAACTAATCTCAAGTTTAGTGAACTTGGCTTTGATTAGTCAAATTCAATTCTCAATCCGTAGTCTGATACGAGCTTTAATTGGCGGTTTGACGTAAGAGTCGTGAGACCAGCGATATCCGACAATGTGGTCTATTGTATTATATCTGAACAAAACAATGAATTGACTGTTTTTTTTACCAAATGAAATATTTTTCCTACACCAATTAGATATTTTTCGATTTTATTAGCTGTCATATCTTGACAGATAATTTTCTCTTCACATACAATAACTTTAGATATATTTCAAGCAGTCTAAGAAAATTTATGCTATTTTGTATTTTTTCATGTAAGATATAACAACATCGATACGAAGAATGAATTGACAGAAGTATCGAATCGCTTACGGACTGGTTTTAGCAGTCGATCGAAAGGTCGCTAATTATCGCATCAAAAATTGATTGTCAAGCCGGCCAGAAGTCCACGTATGTCCGCGCTTACGACCACGTATGCGTTATTCCTTATCACCATGTCCGCTAACATTGAGTCATAACCTTTCGTCACTCCCTACGCAGATACCACGTAGTACGGTTCCTTGTAGTTAGCTCGTACCAAACGCTTCATTCTAACAAATTTTTTTAAATATGTCACTGGACGAAGTAAGAATCCAAATTTAAATCAATTTAACAAAATAACTTGACGTGTCGTAAGTGAAGTACAGTATGTAATTTAAACATGGTGTACATTACTAGTGAATGGAATTATTTAACTAGTGAAATTAGTGACATTCGCGCCAATCACGTTTTTTCTAATGATTTTCTCATTGGAGAGCATTTGTTGATTAATGACAATCTCATGATTTTTGAAACTGAGTTATTTATTATATAGATATCATGCTAAGAATATTACTTGGTCAATTTATGCACATTCTTTCTTTTTTTTTTTCTAATAAAAGTTTATGTTAGAAAATTGTTGTTTTAGAGATTTAATAAGGCAGCTACAGCTGTGAAGGAATTGGCTTCACAACCACCAGACGAGGACTTGCTTGAGCTGTACGCTTTGTACAAACAAGCCACTGTTGGCGACTGCAACACAGGTAATCTATAAAAGTTCTTGTACAAATTGGCACTTTAATTTAACTTTAATCATCATTTCTTCTTTAACTCTTTTAATTTCCAGAGAGACCGGGAATGCTCGACTTCAAAGGAAAAGCGAAATGGGACGCTTGGAACGGTAAAAAAGGAATGTCACAAGATACCGCGAAAGAGCAATATATCGCTAAAGCTGAGGAATTAATTGCCTCAATTGGAACGAAGTAATTGGTTCATTATTACGCTTATACGTGCACATAAGTAATTAAGTATGTGCGATCTCTCGTTCAATCGTTTAGAAATTTCTTAGTACAAAGCTTGGATTCTAAAAAAATCAAAAACATGCTCAAATGATTATGTTCTTACTGTAGATATGTACAAGCTACATTTGTATAATTTTGTTATTTGTTTATAAAACTTCTGTATCCACACTCGCGCTCGCGCGCGTTTAATAATAGTTTGCATAAAATTGCTTCTTGCATTTAATAATGATGTCAATTGATTTTCCTTCTTTGAAGAATGTTGGAGGAGGCGGGGAAAGGGCGTAAGTTTAACAGCTTCACATTGAAGTTTCACATTGACACTCCGGGGGAATTAGTGTATATTAATAATGTATTTTTCTATAACATTGTTTCCTTATCATTTATATACACATATGTAAATTAACTAATCGAAAGAAACGTACACGATCGAAGACGGTTCTTCTAACACAGTTTCAGTGGTGCATTTTTCTGCGTACATTCAGCTAAAACTTAAACTGGTATAAATAACGCTAGCCAACGATATAATAAAAATATATATACGCAAGAAAATAAATTACACTATTACCAACCGATACGAGAGATATGCATAAGGCAATTTTTTTGCTTTTTTTTTTTTTTTTTATTTCGAGAAAAAATTCGTAAGTTTGTGTCAGTTCTGTAACCTAGCGATACATTTAATCGAGGTTTGAGTTATAACGAAAAACGGCATCGGTTATATTCTACGTAAAGACGAGGCAGATGTTACTTGCAAGTGTTTTCTCTCGGCGTATAAGCGCGACACGCTATATCGATTCTGTTTCAAATTCGAACTAAATTCGACTCTCAGTTGTTGCTTTTTTTTTTTACAAAACTAAATAATTCAACGATAACATAGCGCATCATTTATTATTTTCGTTTAAACCGAAGGCTCTCTGAATGTTTCTTTGAATGAAATTTTATTACAAGATTTCGTGCTATCCCGCATGTGAGATGTGCTCAATAAATGGACCAGCTAATTGGTAAATAGTTGATTCATATAGTGTGTCCTCTCCCTCTCGATAAATTTATGAATGTATTAAGATTTTTCAGATTTTAATGATAAATGAATAGAGACAATGAACAGGTAAGAGTAGTAGGTAATGTATAGTAGGTGGTTATAAAATGAAAAATTTATATCCCCATCGAATCTCTGTCAAATGTAGCACAATAAATTGTTGTGTTGACTTGGATACATAAGGAACTTGACAAGAGCGATTTATTTCTTCTTACTTCTATCGTGCTTCTTACTCGTGAGTGGATGATGACGCATCTTTACCCTGCTAGCTTTTAGATAGTCACTGCTGGTCGCGTTCGCGCTGTGGCTATCCACTGTATTATCGATGGCATTCGCACAGACCTGACCACTCGTCGATGCACTGTCGAACCTAACACACACACAAACAAACGAGAGATGACGGCAGGATCGGATGTTCGTGAGAAACAAAATTGAAAACATTCGCTCTTGCTTTTTTATAATAAAATTTCATGCTCCGATCACTCGGGCTTAGAGAGCCTATCATCGATTGTCAATTTTCGCGTCAAGAATCATCGGATTATCGCTTTTCTTGAACGATGAAAAAAACAAAAACGGAAAGTGAATGTCGAAACGGAGGAGGGAAAGGAACTTTGTTTCCGGGTGATAACCAACGCGAATACCAGATACTCAATTCAGATGTTCAAATCGTGACGACAGGAATTTCTCATTTGCCGAGGAGAGATCGAGAGAATGATGAGATGTGTTTTAACTGTACGTTATTGATTGCGGTACACCGTTCACCGTCTTCGACTTCAGTACGTCATTTTCGTAAGACCATATTGTTTCTTTCCCGTTTTCAAAAACTCTGCAACAAACAAAAAGAGACAAGAAAGAAGAAAATCAGTGATTAGACAACAGAGATGTGCGCGCTGGTATAGATCTTGTTAAATATACATAGAAAGGAGAAACTTACTTTTTGGTTGTGATTTTCTTTCCGTCGATGAAACGAGTTGAGGTACTGGTACGTTTTACAGCCGCACCTGAGCCAAATCCGTCGATACTGTTGAAAGAAGCGAAATTTCCCGTGAAACCGCCATTATCAAATGGTAAAATATTACGAAATTGGTAATCGAATCCGAATGGTCCAAAGATAGAAGTGCTTAGACTGTTACTGTGTCTTCCTCCAGCGTCTCTTCGGGAACCGCCACCAAAAACTGAAAAGTTCGAGAGAATTGCGATTATTGGAAAGTGATTCACACACACACACACACTTCCATGAATTTTTCGCGTTTCTCATCTCTCACGCGAATATCTTACCGGAAAACAAATCGTCAAACGGCATGCCGTCGAAGAATTCCCTAAATACTTCTTCAGGGTCTCTGAACACGAACGTGCCGGCGAAGTGCGGGTCAAAATCATCTCCATGGCGGCGTTTGCTTCCATTCATATCAAGACCATCCTTGCCAAATTGATCATAAACGCGCCTCTTCTTGTCTAAAAATAGCCAAATACAACAATTAGTTCAATAGCTTGTTTTTTAAATATAGTCTGTTCAATTGTGTTCAACCAAAACCCAACAAGCGAGGGCACCGCAAGGCTTGCCAAAAAGGTTAGTCCAAGATTGTCTGATAAATTGTGGTAATAAGAGGTGAAAAAAAAAATCTGAGGAAGAATTTTCTCATATGAGAACTCATTGAATATCGCTTTCGTCGACGAATATGTCGCTCAATTTTGCTAGAAATTTATCGAATTTTCATTAAGATACAACTGTTGATCGCGTTATAATTTCTTTTGCAGTTAAGTAGCTGAGAATAGAACGCAGGCAAGGTTAACTCGGCAACGCATTCTTGTTATTCGGCGTTGACATTAGAAAGGAAAACTTGTCTAATTTCCCCCTTCCACTGTCATTTTTATTAAAGAGATCTAATAAATGAATGATTGCATGTGTTACGCACATCGGTAGTTGTGTGTGTATTCGATGAAGCTATTTCAATCAAAAAGACGTAGTCTGCATAGCTCAGATTTATAGTGGGAGAAGAGATGTATATAAATTTTATAAATGGCTGTTCGTTTCCGCGGCTCAAAGTGCGAGTGGGAGAAATTGTTGTTCGAGCGTTAATCAATTTCTCTCTGTCACGTGAAACGTTTCACGTTCATTTGGTGGCGCTTATTTTCGTTGTTTAAAAGGGGCGCAGAGAAGAGACGCGCAGTAATTTTTAGCACAAAATATTGAAGCAGAAACAAAAAGAAAGAAACTGCAGTACACAAAATGCTTTGATCACTCTGCAAATCCTATCTTTTTTTTTGTTTTTTTTTTTTAATTTCAAATGGTACCGAAGTATCGCTGGAAGGGAGAATCAAAGAAACTCCGGAAGGTGAATCCACGGCCGGGTCTCGACGCCGCCCTCTGATACAAGCGCTGATCGTAAGTGCGTCTCTTCGCATCTGTAAAGATTTTCTATATCGCCCCCGATCTCTTTTTTTTTCTATACACACGCACAAATCAAGCACTTCTTTCGCTCGGCATTTCTCTCGAGCTCTTTCTGACAATCTGCAATCTATTCTGCATATTCCCTCCCTTCCCGGAAGAAACATCTTTATTATGTTGACAATGTCGATTAAGAAAAAAAAAAAAGAGAACGGCTCGTTCTTAATCACAATCCTAAAGTTTAAATAATTTTTCTCTTATAAACCTTAATTAAAAAACTATTCAAAACAAGCAAGTAATTATTTCACGACTGAAGAATAATTTCTCGGTGTGATATGTGAGAATCTCTCTTGCAGCGTTCTCCTTGATCAGATTATTGTTACTTTTATTTCAATGTATGCACACTTACCGTCAATCAACACTTCGTAAGCTTCTGATATTTCTTTAAATCGTTGATTCGCTTCTTCCAAATTGTCCGGATTTTTGTCTGGGTGCCATTTCAATGCTAACTTTCTGTATCTGTGAAACACAAAACGTGTCGAATGAACATCGCGTTAACTTGTTAAAAACAAAACACAAAATGTTAAGATTTGCCTCAGAGATGGGTTTTTTCTGAAGGAAATAGACTAAAAAATTTTTTAACACTTACGCTTTTTTTATATCAACGCTCGAGGCGCTCCGCTGTATCTCGAGGATTTTGTAGTAATCGACCATCGTTGGCACGTTTGTGTGAATCAAAATTTAGGAAACCACCTGTCGAACACACACAATGCGAATATTAGTTGTCAGCTGTCGGTGATAGTTAACGATCGATCGAACTTAAATTTTATTACAGCGTCGCAAAGAGACGTACGAAAACCCGACATCGATATTATTAAATATCGTCATGTTTTCTTGAATCCGCGCGCGGTTATCGCGGCAAGTGACGTGCGACAGCGATATTTTCGACAGTTTCTACATAACACATCGGATACACCGGCGATACACGGCGTGTGAAAAAATTCAAATCGCCCGCAGGCAAGATCGCGAGCAGACGTTACTGCCGCCGCGTTATCACCACTTGTTATCGCAATACGTCGATTGTGGATCTCGGGAAGAGGAGAAGAAACGCGAACGTTACACGACGATGGGATCGCGATGAAACACTGGGAGCGGATTCGAAGACTTTTGACCACCAACGAAATTGCTAAAGTTAGCCAAGTTCACTATCAAAAATAGTTAGAAACACGGAGGTGTGGAGGTCATCGCGATATTCAGTCGCCGCTGTTCTCTCCGAGGGAGAGGGGAGGGAAACCCTCTCTCTTCGTGATTTCACACCTACCGATATTTCGCGTATCGGCCCACTGGCTCTAATTACCTCGCGCGAATTAAATCGAGCGAAAAACTGACCAAGTGCGCATCGCTAACTCACGCGCCCACTTTGTCCCGCCGACGGCACAACGTCTCGCGCTACTTCGACTAATCCCCGATACTACTTTTGCTTTCGATAATTGGATCCAAGCCAAATGGAATTGTATATGTACATGCGCCCTTCTCATTAGACAGAAAAAAAACAATCGCGCGGTGACCAAAGTACCCTTGCTCTCCCCCTGACACGGCCTACATAAGATACTTATGTATATATGTGTTTGTGTGTGCGTCTGTGCGCGCGTATATATTTTATTTTATAATTTTACATACACGCGGGATTACATCTAGACATGCGAAATGCGAAGTTCCTCGAGTGACTCACGTTTCTTTTGGATTTGATTTTGGGTCTTACGCTACCCACGTGTCGGTTACAAAGAGCATAAACGTCCTAGCTAGCCAACGTGTTCGTCTCGCGACGTGGGTGACACACAACTACGTAATCCCGCTACACGTAACAACAAATTTCTCGTTTTCATTTATCTCGATTTATCTCATATCAGTTTTTTTTTTTTATAAGACAGTTTCGCCGTTACAGCGCGAAATTTTTCGCGACGCAATTCAGATACGTCGAGTTGAACACGGAAACACCTCGCGCGTATCAATCGTGTCTATGCAAACTTTCTAATCGATCAAACTTGCGGCAATGCAACACATGATCGTCCCAAGTAGGGGAAATGGTTCTCAAAATTATTAAAATATTCGCCGGAATATCCGAAAGATGACACGCACTTGTGGAAAGGACAAATGTGAGAAGGAAGCAAAATCCAGTGGGCGTCCTTATGCTCTTACAGGGAAGTGTGACGTCAGTTTTACATATTTGGATCGCGAGTACAACGTATCGGAAGAAAAGGATTTCGCGTCGTGTGCGTGTGTGTCCTCGCGTTGAATTGTGTTTTTCGCGAGTGTCGTCCTCGGAGTCAAATCAGAATAAAATATACTTCTGTACAGGAGCAGACGCACGTGGATGCCATAACTGTCATTGCGATTATTTATCATTTTTACAAGATTACTGTATAGTATCTCGTATGCGCGCCACACACACACACACACACATAGACAAATCCAGCAGAGAGACAAGGACACAGGATTGTTTTTCAGTTTGTTGGAGTTCGACAATAAGTTTGCTCTCACATCTGTGTAACAAAAGCAAAGTATTGAAATATTATGTAAAAGCACATCTCACATGAATTAATTATCTCATCAATAATCAATACTTTCAATATACTTTAAATATAGCTCATCAACATTTTACCTTAACACGCACTATCTCCATCACAAAGTTAAACAGCGTGTTTATAATATATTTTTAACGCTCCAAGTGTCGTTAATTGTTAATGTGCACAACAATATTATTTAGAGCCTAAAATGCGCAGAGAATTTGCCAGATTGCTTCTGTTTTTCCTTACTTACGTGTACACGACACAAAACACAATTCAACAGTATTGTCCTTCAGTTGTGTCACGTCATGCTTTGCAACAAGAGCTCCACTTTTTTTTTTGTTTTACTTTCCTTCGTAAAACATTTTATATCACGAATCATTGTTGTGCAAGAAACTGTGTTTCGATGTGTTGCGCAATTCTAACCTACGACTTCATTTCCATCACTAATGAGTCAACGGTATCGTAATCTGATTTAGTGGTGCATCCTAATCAACGATTTCACAACATTTATACGCAGGTTCGACGTGAAAGGAAACTTTGGTGTTCGTCGGAACGATTCTCATTCGATAATTTCGTTCACATTCATAACAACAGACCCGACACCGAGGTAAAAGATAGAAAAAAAAAACACAAAATTCCGTTTGACACGTACAGCTTTGATCGTCGAGTCGAACACCACGTTTCCAGCTTGCTGTGACCTACAAGCGTGTTATCAGCCGAAAGCGATGTACGTACCCGTTTCCTCATTTCACCTGATCGCACTGATATCACAGACGTTTCGACGGGACAACACGAGGCGACGTGCTCCAGTTTCGAGCCTCGTTATCGAGGCTTCTCCAAGCAAAGAAACGGACTTTTCACGCGAGTTCGCACGGCAATTTCAAGCGAGACGTGCAAACAACATACACGCACACACGTAGGACAAGAAGCAGATAAAAGCGCGTAACGGCGGGACGATTTTTCGCGATCGCACGGCAATTTGTCGGAAATTTATCTTCGATACTCACCCCGAAAATGGCTCCTTTGCGTCGCCAATCGTGCTGGTCGATCAGTTTTGCGGGGAAAAGGTGATTCGTATCTCGGTAGGAGAGAAAAGCATACGGGCTTACGGAGCGAACGAAAGGGGTGAAACGCGACAACGACGTGAAGTTGCTGCTTCAAACAAAGCTCGATATCCAATATGGACGTTTCGATTTTTCTAGTAATGTGTTGTGCTGTTGCATGGGAACACAATGGAGTTGCCTAGCGGTGAGGTTTGAGGAACGCACTGCAGATGGCGGTTGCAGATCGACCAATCGGATCGAAGACAGCTTGGGTCGTCAGTCGCGATTGAGGGTAACACGAGCTTCGTAGATCAACAAGCCAATAATTTTCGACACGTTCGTGCAATCCGACCGGTTGGCCGATTCGCAATTAGTCGATTCTCTCGTCAAAACCTGCGACTGAACCAGTGCGTTCGGAAACGCACATCTGTTGAGATCGAACTGAAAATTCAACCAATCGGAATAAGGAAAACCAATTTCTAGGTTTTGGCGAACTTCGCTCCGATTGGTCGAGATTCTCTCTGCTGCGAGTCAAAGTCCCTAGCACACATTGGAATCCTATCGGAGATCAAGAGACTTCCTGTCAATTTCCTGTATGTTCATTGGTAATTTAATGACGTATATAATACACGCCCTAATGGAGGATTTACACGGTGACCGGCTTTATCAGTCGAGAATTCAACGGAATTCAACTGCGGTGGATCACCACGCTAGTTGAATTCGCTCGAATTGACGTCGACTGGAACACACGCCGAAACAACACCGTCCGAAACTGGAGCGAAATTCTGACGGCGCGTGTAATGAAGAATTGTGGTTTAATTTGTCTCCGTGTGTCCACGCCGAATCGAGGCTAAAGCGAGGAGAAAGCTCGGGCTTTTGACAACGATCAGCCCGTACGAATGTGAACGTCGTATCAAACTTTGTGAGCTTATCTTTCGCACGCAATCATGGTGAGTCAAGTCCAAGTTTCGCCGATCAGCTCGCAACGTACGACACAGCTTTTATAATTGTTTGCGCCAATTTTACGTTGAATTGTCTCAGATTTTGTTGCAGCAACTATTGTCCGCGATTAATGTGCAACAATCAAGTGGTCTGAGAAGCAGCATGTTTCTAACGTGTCTCTTGTTGTTTGTTTTCCAGTCGGGAACGCTGAAACCCTATCTAACAGCAGTCAGGCGTACGCTCACCGCTGCCATGTGTCTGGAGAATTTTTCCTCCCAAATTGTAGAAAGACACAACAAACCTGAAGTAGAAGTAAGAGCGAGCAAGGAATTGCTTCTAACACCTATCCTGATAAGTAGAAATGACAAGGAGAAGGTCCTGATCGAATCTAGCATAAACAGTATGAGGATAAGCATCGCTGTGAAACAAGCGGACGATCTGGAAAAGATCCTTTGTCACAATTTCACAAGATTCATGACAATGAGAGCCGAACATTTTATGATACTTAGAAGAAAGCCGGTAGAGGCAAGTAACAATTGATTTATCATCCTTTCTGGCGAATATTTCCATAATAATTATGTGTTTTCAAAAATGTTCAATTTCAGGGCTACGACATTAGCTTTTTAATCACTAATATTCATGTTGAGCAAATGTACAAACACAAGATAGTAGATTTTGTTATTCACTTTATGGAGGAGATCGATAGGG
Organism: Pseudomyrmex cubaensis; assembly: GCA_014825685.1. Taxonomy (NCBI): domain Eukaryota; kingdom Metazoa; phylum Arthropoda; class Insecta; order Hymenoptera; family Formicidae; genus Pseudomyrmex; species Pseudomyrmex cubaensis. The sequence continues at coordinate 74,804 of QVOA01004674.1, read as the reverse complement.
AAATCAGTGAAATGAAGTTGTCAGTTAATGCCAGAGCTCGAATTTGTGCGGAGGAGTTTTTAAAGAGGGTGAGCATCAAACTACCGCGTGTTTGCAAGTGTGTTTGTTGCAAACGGTATTGTTTACTTGACATGTTGAATTTCAGTTTTAGTGCATTTACCACGTACTATTTCCCATTGATGATTAACGATTAGAGGATGTGCAGGGCATACAGTGGATTGTTTACTTGGTGTGTCCAAATGTATCATCGTTGATAATCTTTAAAACACCACCAAAAAACTTTAGGAAAAACATTTTTATAAAATATTCAATGATATATGTGTCCTTGCCCACATGACCCGTTAAATCGTTCCGTGTTGAATAAGGGTAAGATGTGACGAAAAAAAGACTTGGTTCGATGAGAATTCAAAGCGATGTTTCGGAAATGAAATTATTGCGCAATTTTTGTGAAAACTGAATTTTACACATATGTTTGCACACAGTGAAACATTTGTCTAAAAGCCAGTAGTTAGGAGAAAATGAGATATTTTTTTTGTCTTAAAGTCCTGAGTATGGAAAATTGTTTTTGTTTTTTTTTTTTTTCAAGTATCAGAGCATTTGACATGGAACGATTTAATCATATTGTTAAAAAACTGAGATTAAAATCGATATACACACATAAACCTCTATAACTGATATCCCCGTTGCTGATTACATAAATTTCTCGATAACACTGTAAGTATTACATGATTACGTATCGAATTTATAAAAAAAAAAAAAAAAAAAAAAAAAAAATACTTTGTCGACTTGATTGATCGTCGTAAGTAATTTATGAGCGTTTTGTACCTTCCGAATTTGTACATGTGTTTTACAAGTTTTATATAATTCATCTTTTCTACATTCTCTACTTGAAAAACAAACATAGATTCGTATATTAGATATATTGCACAAAACGTGAGATTTTTAGTGCAAAATTTGTTCCCTCTCGAAGCTTGAGTCGTAAAAAAACTTTTGCGTGTAATACAACATTAGATAATTCAATAAAAAAACAAATACGCTCTGTTTACTTTTCTAAAAATGTATTTTTGTATGTCACAAACATGTCATAAAAGCGAGTCAAGATTTACTGTTGATACCGATAGTGATTTCTCATCTGCATTCATACATAGTTTTGAATTTTATCGTTCGTTTGTCATAACACGGAGATTGCATAACACGAATGCTTTGCATTTTTTGATAACGATGTAAAAGTTGGCAACGCCTTCGTAGGCTGCAACCTGACCAACGTCGCGACATTAACGGACGCTTCCGTGAATTGCGAAGTTAGCCGCGTTCAATTCATGATGGCTCCGTGGCCATTTCTTTGGACGGAAAAGTGTTCCGATCAGTTCGCCGCCAATCGTCCGTGGTGATTCGCGAGTTTCCCAACTGTAAGACCGTGCACGTGTTTGTCACTTTTTTCAACACATCAATCCCGCCGACGTTCCCGCACTGACAGACTCTTCCCGTCATTTTCATCTCTTTCTTAAAAAAAATAAAACTCGATCTTCTTCAACGCAGGTAACAAGTTTCAAAATTTGATTTTTATTTAACGCGACGGCATTCTTCTCTGACATTGCCGACTCTTTTTCTCGAGATTCAGATTTACTGAACGTCTCAATTATCTCTTTAATCGCTCTTTAAATTTGTTTAAGTTTAGGTTTCAAGTGCTATTGTTACAAAATCAAAATAACACATTGGTGAGTAATAGGGGACGGAAATAGGATTCTAATAAGTCAACGGATGATGTGTTGAATTTTCCTTTATTGTTTAAAAAAAAAAATAGCTGTTAGATTACACCTTAATCCTTTCACGTCTACGTGATAGCTGTTTAGTAAACAAATACGTGCAAAATTTTCGAAATCCACGCGGATCGTCGATGTGAAATCCAAAAATACGCGTACGCGATTATCGCATCTTTATCCTTACTCCGTGTGTTGATACTTGTACGTAAACAAAATAATGCAATCAGAACGTCATTTTATTTTTTTTCTTTTTGTTTCAATTTTTCTCTCAACTCGCGTTTTTTATCCTCTCGCTTCTCCCTTTGTCTGTTTATTTTTATAGCATTTCTTAGATCAACGAATTTTTCACACACATGAAATTAAAGTTAGATATGCAAACTTTTTAGTAAATAAAATACGCGTGTATATAATGTGCGTGCGATATTGATTTCGAATGTAAATTTTGACGCTGCGAGCTTTGCTTTCTATTACATTTCTCTTTTTTCTTTGCGGCGTCACTCGCGTTATCTAGTATATCTATTTGTTCTCTTATTTGTATTTTCTTCTCGTTCTTTTCTATATAGACAGAACGGACTGCACTCCGACATCGAGCTTGCGCGACGCTGCTCGCTTTTTACGCCGACGCTGACGCCGACGGCGACGCAGCCTGGGTTCGTGGTTCGGTGTCGACGTAGTCCGAGGCCTGGCGTCTTCCGATCGGGCACAGGAAAGTCAGGAAGGAAACGAGTCGTTACTGCTGTTGTCGTTGCCACATCCGTCAACGTACTCGTCGATGTGGAAACAAAGACGGTCTCGAAATTTCGCGGCAAACAAAAAAAAAATAGAGTGCAAGTCATTGATTTAAAAAAAACAAAAAAACAAGAAGAAAAAAAGTAGAAACGAAGAAGAATCGGAATTGTAAAATAAAACAGGCGAGAAAGAGAGAAAAGATTTGTAAAAAAAAAGCTGAAACTAGGAAAAAGACTTGAGAAACATCCTCCCCCGGACATATTCGAGGAAGAAGATATAGACGATACATCGAGAAAGGGTGAAAGTAGGAGAAAAAAAAAGCGGGCGTGAGATAGTTGAAAAGAAGCACGAAGAAGGGGCTCCCCGTGTATCTGCGTGTGCGTGCGTGTGTGTGGGGGAGAATCGCGAGAGAGAGAGAGAGAACCGTGGTGACACACGAGAGAGAGAGAGGAAATACAAGAGAGGAGATACGAAATCGAAAAGTTCGCAACTGTGGCTCGTGCTTAGGTAGGATGCGTGTGCTTGGGTGCGGCGTCTCGCCACCACCCGACAAACGACAGTTTAGCAACGTCAATAGCATCCGTAATACTATCGCCCGCGGCAAACCCGGCGCCAGGAACGACAGTCCTGTGAGAACGCTTATCGAGAGCGCGGAATCGTACGCGAGAGGCAGCAGAGCGCTCGCCGGCCGCATCGTCGAGGACGAGGAGAAGATTAACCGACGATTTTTCGGGGGATTGAAAATTTGGCGCGACTGCACCACGCCGTCCGGACTTCTCACGATCGCGGAGGAAACTCGCCGAGGAGGCTCGACCCGATCCACGTGTTCGATTACCGAAGAAAATTCGCGAGCAAACGTTGGCAGTTTCGCGATTGGCGGCGTCTCGCAGCCGAGAGGTGTATCCAGCACGCAGTTCCCGGCGTACGAACGCGTCGACAAGAGAGAATTCGGACTGTGCGAACTCGATGCGAATTAAGTCCGCCCTTTCCCGCGTATGGTAATATATAATTGCCGTTGGTTCCGGGCGTTGTGAAGGCGCGTTAGCCGGACGACGAGCGCGGCGTCGTCGAGCGACGTCGAGCGGCGTCCAGTGGCGTCGAGTGGTAACGGCTCAAACGGCGTCAGACAGCGGCGGGGTCGCAACTGGCTCCAGTCTGGCTCTCAGACAACGTCCAGACTACTCATGTTCATCCCAGATACTCTGAGAAGCTGCATGGTGGAACCAGATGTCTCGACTTACCTGCAGGCTCCTTCCGTCGGACAGGTGCTCACAATTTTTTTAACATTCTTCTTTTCAGCTCGTCGCCACGCGTTTCTCTATTTTTCATTGGAAATGATTTTGCACGTGCGCTTTTACATGCCATTTTTATTCAATGCTATTTCTTTCGTATTATCAGTCGTATAATTTTTCTGAATATAATTTTGTTTTTTACTGATACAATAGGAAGATAAAAAGTTGAAGGAAGATCGGATGTCGATTCGCAGATCGAGTTAGGCCACTCGTCCCGTCGTCGGTTCAAACTTTGCGCGCGCTCTCTCTGCGTATTTCGATGCGTTATTTACCTGGACGATCCGTTTCTCTCCCAAGATGTGCGTTTTTCAACGTACGTTTCGTCAACTGATGTTCGACTTTACCGCTTCGACACTTGCGTTTAACTCGAATTTCTAATTTTCCTATTTCTCTTTTTTTTGTCTTTTACATATATTTTTCTATTCCGTGCGGTTGGACCGGGTATATAACGAGGGATTACCGCGAGAAAAATCACATGACTCTCGTCGCGCGGCTACGAATTTTCATGATTTTATATTTAGCGAAACCGCGCGCGATGCGTATACCGACAGATACGCAAAGTCGTCGTTAACACAAAGAAAGAAGAGACAGAAATTGAATTGCATCGCGCGCTAACGTCTAAGAGCATCGCGACGCGTCGCGACGCGTCGCGTTGCGTCGCATCGTGTCGGTTCGAGGGCAAATCTAGTAAGCTAGGACAGGGGCTATTAATAACTGTTTAGGGTGCCGTACCTGGCCGCCGCGCGGTGCCGTCCGCGTCTCGATACGCGCGTCTCGACGACCGGCGTCTCAGTGTCGTCGCGACGACCGACGTTGTTATCCGCGAGTTCCGCTCGAGGCGGACTGGGTATCTCGCGTGCAGATCTTTTTCGGCGAGCGAATCGCGAGAGAAATCCGAGGACCAAGCGCCCCTCCTGCGTAATCGCGCGTTTTCCCACGCCGCTGAGACGAGGACGCGACAAGTGTGGATACTTCGTTTCGCGCTAGAAAGAAGAGGAAGTAAATCGCTATCGCGCCAATCGTGCCAGCGTTTTTACAAGTGCTTCCTCAAAAACTCCGAAACTCCAGCTCTCTCTCTCTCTCCCTTTACTCACGGAGGCTTGAACGCCGCAATGGCGGAGGAGCGGCACGGCGGCGTTCCTCTTCTTTAAAAAGAATTTTTTTTTTTCTGCGAGACACGTGTTAAATCCGTTTTAGTTTTTCGAGCCACATGTTTGACCAAGTACGGATTCGTTCCACTGCTGGTCTCGCCGCGCGAGCTCGCCCAGACCGAAGACGAGCGTGTTAACATTACGTTAACTTTACACCTACGTTTCGTTTTACCGTCTTCCACGTTACGCGCGATCAGAACAATGTGTAATGTGTTGTTCACACCGTAAAAGTACTACTACTGTGGCGGCCGAAGTGATCTCTTAGTCCTACCATTTGTTCACCATTAAATATATTCGTTGCCGTATACGATAGAAACGAAGAGGATCTCGCGCGCGATTTACCAACAATTTCTACGATCCGGTTTCCCAAAAACCTATAGCCCGGGTGTTAAATCGAGATGCTTTGTCGGTTGTGACCCGCGGACCTTTTCGAATGAGTTCGCGCCACGCAATATCGCGCGAGTAAGTAACAGAAGAGGAGGTGGAGGAGAAAGAGGAGAAGGAGGAGGAGAAGGTGGAGGAGACAGTAGTGGCGGAAGAGAAGAAGGAGGAGTTGACGGACTCTAATTTGAGTTCGCGAATCGCTCGTACCTGACAATGGTACGTTTTCCGTGTGACCATCGTTTTCCGGGAGTGATTCACTTTGCGCTTCTTCCTGCTTGGCTGCTCGTCGCGTTTTTGGCATGGATTTTCTCGCGTGAAGAGTAACTCACTCACCAGTAAAATCACCAAAAAAAAAAAGCAAACAAGCGAGCAAACAAACAAACAAACAACAACAACAGAAACAAAACAGATCGGACACAAGATGACACATTGGAAACACATCACTTAGCTTTTCGCTTTTGTACATTTACCCTTGCCCCCGTTTCCTCTCTCTCCCCTCAATACACATCCCCCAGAACTTTTGTCGCGCGATTTTTTCTTCTTCCATACGTGTTTTCATTCCCGCCGCGATGACGAGAGTGTTTAACGTTTCTGATTTTCATTGGTGTCCGAAAATAACGGCGTTACATACACAGATGGATGCGCGTGTTAACGTACAAAGGCGTGTCCGCAAAACGTCTGTGAGCGACGGTCTCATCTTCCAGGTGCGTGTTTTTTTTTTTTTGGTTTTCTCGCACATCGTAAGCCACGATCGTTTTTTTTTTCGTCTGACGTATCTCTAACGTCTGTTTCTTGTTTTGTCCAGTTTTCGCAAATACTACACTGAGAAAAGAGCAAATCTGTTTTTTTGTACGCTTCTCCTTCTGCTCTTTTTCCTCTTTCGATTTTTCGCGCGCAATCGTCTCAAAAGATTCTCCTGGAGCGTCCGTTCGAGTTTTGAATCGCAGAGTTCTGTAAAAATTTCTCGCGTATAAATAAAAAAAAAGAAATCTCCGCGAGAAGACTCGGAGTTTCCTAAAGAGTCGTTTTCTTTGTTTCCTAAACTTAGGGATACCAAGGAAGAATGTTGGTTGATCGCTCGGTAAACGCCGCTCCACGTGGTAGGTGTTCGTGAAAGTTACGCGCCAATATCGCACGATTAATAGAACACGGGGAGAGAATACACGGACGCAGAGAGCGGAGGCGCAGTGCCGCGAGCAAGATTCCTGGCAGCGGACTTGGAGACGCTGAAAAAAAAAAAAAAAAAAAAAAAAAAGACGAAATAGAGCAAGCACGTGAGAAAGGGTTAAAGAGAGTGCGCGAGCGCGAGAACTAAAAAGTTGTATACCGAGGGTTGTTGACTCGTGCTTGCTCGTCGAGTACGAGTCTCTGTGTGTAAGCGCGAAATCGCGGAGGAAGGTGGAGCGAAGTCTCTCGGGAATCGTCTCTATCTCTCTCGGGAACAAATCCCCGAAAATATCGGTAACAGATGAGGCCGCGAGCGATCCGCAACTGTGGAGCGAAGGAGTATCGAGGTCTCCGTAATCGTTACTGCGAGAATCGCTGTTTCTGACAGCCGGACGCTGACAAGAAGGACGGACAGACGGTAGTGCGCTACACAGAGCAGCTGCAGTGTTTGCGAATACTCGATGGTTCGTTTGTGTTCTTTAGCAGTTTATTCGTAGCGAGATGTGTATGTACACGACAGGAGAAAATCTTATATTTTTAGTATGCGGATAGGAAAATATGTAGACGAAGAGGAGATGGATAGATTTATTAACCGCGAGACACAAGCGTACCCCGTCTATTGGTGTACGGATGATAAATTCGCGCGCTGAGAGCTTGATAAACTAAAACCGTTATTAGGTGATTGAATAATATTACACATCTCTAAATATAATGTGAATCAATGTAAATGCAAAATAACAATATAGACCAAAATAAGGCAATAATATGTAAAGCATTATATAATTAAGAAAACGTGTGGGTAGGAAAACGTGAAAAGAAGAAATTGTTATCCACCAACCGCATGCGAATCATCATAGACAGTTCGTTCACTGATCAATTCACAGTGGAACTAACAAATATGTTGATATAGTTATACAATATAATCTTTACAATGTTTTTATATCTGTAGTAGTTGAAAGAATTTTGTTCTTTGCTGTGTCACATTTTTACTTTCTTTCGCTCTTTATAAAATTGTCATTTTCGTTTTTTTTTTCGTAACTCTTGTGTTAAAACGAGTGACGAACAAATTTGTGTTGAAGAGTGCGAAGTTTTTTTTATTACTTTTATCAACTCAATATTAGCTATTGACAGAGAAATGAGCTAGGTCTCAGATAAATTTGTTTATCTTGATTTGCATTGTTTACACACACGCACACACGCACACGAGTAAAATAACAAGAAGAAACTTGTCTAGCGACGAGAGACACATTTTCGAATCTGTCGAAATTGAGTTGAGACTTGCCGTTTTGTGATTTGATTTACTTTGTTTAACTTTGATCAACACCTGTGTTTTATAGTATTTATGACGTAATGTAGTTGCATGTGTATTTTCGAACTTCAAAACGCGCGGCACTCAAAGCTCAATAATAACAATGGCGATGATGATATATAAACAATCGTGTGAGAAAAAAAAATAAACGCGTGTGATTGCAGGATGAGTTCCATCCATTTATTGAGGCTCTTCTACCGTTCGTGAAGTCTTTCTCGTACACATGGTTCAACCTACAAGCTGCCAAGAGACGATACTATAAGAAACACGAAAAGCGGATGAGCTTAGAAGAGGAACGTCAGTGTAAGGAGGAACTCCAGGTGAGAAGGAAAGAGAGAGAAATCTCTCTGAAATCGTAACAGCGTTATTTTTCATGATTGTTCGCGTTAACGAAAAATCGTTTCTTGAGTGAATCGGACAATTTTATATCTTGTGTAATTAATTATATAAGTCATATATTGTTTCAATCTCACATATAATTACGTACAAGTATTTATAACGAGATATCGCGAAAGTTTGTCCATGTAGGCAACAATTTTTCTGAGCGTGAATTGAAGTGAAAAGTTAATTATCGCAAACGCTTGTGCAAGACACAATTTACCTGCAAATTTACTTGATTGTCATTGACTCACGTTTTAATTATCTAAAGATTAACCAATGAAAAAATCGTTTTCGATTAAATCGTTTTTTTTTTTTTTTATCATTAGTTTGACGATAGTCAAACGCGGTTGAACGTGCTATCATCCCCTAATTCTATCGGGTCGCTTCCTCTACGCCGTGATTTCTATCCTCCCTCTCGCGACAGCGTTCGATCAATATTTTAATTTCGCGATATTGCGGTATTTAGAGGAACAGCGGGGCTGGCATTAACTGGTGGCGCATAGGCGCTCTTTCTTCCTTCTCACATTTCCTCACTATTTTCGTGTCTTCCATATTTCTGATACATCTGAGGAAAAAAAAACGAGCTTGCGCGAAGTAACACAGTCGCTAATTACTATTAAATTAAGTTAAAGCTCGTTTCTCGCTCGTAATCGTCTTTTAGTGCGCGGGAATTATTCCACGTGAAGAAAGCAGCATATCGAATCGGCAAAACGTCTCGTTTGTTCTCGCAAGAAAAACCTCGCGATTTTTTACATAAACATTTTCGCGAGACCAATTGTAACAGGAAATATAATTGTTTCAATAAATCCGGGCACGTCTCTAAAAACTGTCTAACATGTCCCGTCGTCGCTATTTGTTTCCATCGCCGAGCTTGTCAATCGTTATAACGTGTTCTTTTACCGCTCGTATACCGCGACTGTAGTACGACACATTAATACATATATATGTATATATACGAGAGTATATGTATATATATATATACACGTTAAGAGAAAGAATCGGGGAATAAAGGGACATAGATGGAAAACAAGGAAGAAGAGAGAGAAAGAAAGAGAGGAAGAGGGAGAGAGAGAGATACGAGCCAGATTACGTGCAACGAGTCTGTCGTTTTCTCTTAATTTCGAGACAGACCGCAGTACGATATCGACTACTTCAATTCGGGTGTACGGTACTGCGAGGGACCGAGAGACGAGCGAGTATAGCACGAGCGAAAGAGGTAGAAAGTCAGAGCAAAAGAAAGAGAATGTGAGCAATGGACGGATAGACGGGGATAAACCAGAGCGAGGGGGTGGAAAGGGGGTGCGCGCGGCTCGGCGCTTCCCGGCGCGTCGCTTGTAAGAGGAAGGAAGAGGAGCACACGTATGCGAGAGAAGTACATGTAACCCGACCGTGGAAGGTTGGAAGGGTCGGTGGTGAATCGAGAGAGTCTGTATAGAAGGAACAGTACGAAGAGAGAGAGAGAGAGAGGAGGGAAGAGGAGGAGGGAAAGAGGGTGACGGGCGGGAGAATCGGGAGGAAGCGGGTGCAGCACCAATACCCACGAGAAGTATCCGCTACACGAGTGCACACCAACTTTTCGGCAACGAGGGATGAGGAGGGAGGGATGGCCGGTTTGGGGCGGTCGAAAACGGGTGTTGGGGAGGACGTAGACATGTAGCGCATACGCCGTCGCGACGGAGGCTGCGGCTACGCGGCGCCTACCACCATCTATAATCTCTATGCAGATATCGATTTTCCACCCTGTATTTCCTAAATTTATGCAAACTAGCAGCGCAGCACCCTTTCTACCCTACACCGCTCGTCGCTCACATTGTCACCTTTTCCGGCTCGTTAGTCGGAATACGGTGTGTGCGCGACTTTGCAGATTCGTTTCACAATGCATTTTCACATATAGCCGGTTGTTCTCCCGTTGTTTGTTTCGAGAAAAATAACAATCGAGATTATCCCTCCCGTTCTTTAAAAAAATTACAGTTCCCGCGAAGTCTCTTTTTTTTACCGATGGTTTTTGTCAATTTTGTTAACAAATTAATCAGACACACGCAACGATTTGCTTTGATCTTGAGTTTAGAGAAAGAAAGAGAGCGAGAGAAAGAGAGTTCGTATTTATCGTAGGAAATATAAGTCATACAATTCTCTCTTCCGGGCTCGCGCGTGCGTTTCCGATATTGTATTTGCAACATTCTACGTAGAATCCGGGAATTGCCTATAAGGAAATCGCAGAGAGTCGCTTTGTTCGCGTCATAACGTAGTAACGTAAAGGATCGGCGGGATATACATGGCCGCCGGGAAGCTTGCCAAATTAATAAATATATTCCCAGTCTCTATACTCCACTTGGAATTTTCTTCCTCCTATTCCACGCGGGTCTGTGTACATACGTACCCGCTGAATGATAACCCACCCTCTGAGATGATGCCATTCCACGACCCCTCAAAGCGTCGCTTTGATTTTGCATAAAAATACGTTTCCTGCAGTTTCGTCTCGCACGTGTCGATAACGTTTTCTTACGTTTGAGAGAAATGGGTTTTTTTTTCTTCCTGCTCGTTCTGTTTTTCGTTTGTTCGTTGCTTTGTTTCCGTTGTTTAATTGTCGCCGGCAAAAAAAAAAAAAAAAATCTCGTTCTAAGCTTTTAATCTTAACTAGGTGCAAACTTTTTAATTTCTTCGTGTCGTCGGCGCCTTTCCGCTATACTTTGACCACGCACACAGCACGCACGCAACGGCAACATTTCCATTCTGCGCATGCACCATTAGAAGAACAGTCGGGATTGAGTGGAAAGTTTAGAATAGTGGGTTTGCCCGGTTTAAATTAAGATTTAAGGGATTTGTGCGTTCCGTGTGTGATTGGCAATGCAAACCGGTCTCGTTCAAACCGTTAAGTTGTCACACAATGCAGTCGATGTTCGATTTCTGCGCTGATTGAAAGTAGTAACGCGCAATTTTAACGGCGCAATTTAGAAGCCCGACGGAATATCGAAAACACATTGATTTAGAAAATGCTCTTATTTCGTTTTTTTTCCCAGTATCGCTAGATGGTCTCTCTTAAAGAACAAAACCTTTTCGCACACAAACACGAAGAAAGGAAGAGAAGATGACTTTTATGTTACAACAAAATATTTAAATGCAATATTGATTTATTGTATAATTTTTCAGTTTCATTCGCGAGGCAAGGGTGAAAACGCAAAGAACACAAAAAGAATCCGAGAAAACATGTCCTGCGTGGATAAATTTAATATCAAGCAAGAAGTTTATACAATTATCTTGATATGCCGTACATGTAATTGTAAACAACAAATAAGATATACAGAATTTGTCCGTATGTGTGGAAAACTTTTGTTTTTTCCGGAAAGGGATGTGAGGATCGTGTGAAATTGTGCAATAGCACGGGCAAATAATCCGCCGTCGAATGAGTCTCTGCCGCTCCTTGAAGATAGCGCGTACGCATGTCACGGTATACGCGCTCTCGGTACAATTCCCGTGAACACGGTTCTCCTTCGCATTCGGCATACTTGATATCGAGCATACGCAGAATGCACCGTAAGCGCGCGCGACGCGCTTTCTCCGGAGCAAAACCCGCGAACGCACTCTCTTATCCGTCGCTTTTATTCGCGAGTGCGCGAACGTGCCTGACATTTTATTTTCACAGAAATGTTTTAAGAACGTCAATGCCTGACGCTCACACGTCACACACACACACTTTTTAACTACTTATACTATACCCTCCCCTCCTCACCGCTGATAGTCATTACGGTAAACGCGCGCCCGCGAATAAATGGCTACTGCGTGCTGTACCGTGTACGTGCTTGTGAAATTGATAATAATTGTATTTTCCCACGCGCAATACTTAGACTCATATTTAATTTTATTAACAGTAAAATATAATAAATAATTAAATTAAAAAATATTAAAATAATAATAAAATTAAATATCAATAAGCGTGTAGAAGTACAGTTATTATTATTTTTATTATTAACTTTATTATCTAATGTTTTTCATTATCACATATATTTGCTTAGTAGATGGTACAAAGTACATATTGCCAATAATGTACTTTGTACCATCACCACCTTGCGCAAGAAACGACGCGTTTCTCGCATCGTCGTGGAATTTTATCGCGCAGAACGACACGTAAATAATTAATTAGCTTCGTTCGACATTATTTCCGCGCGAAATGTGTGCGTTGACGATCAGGTACTGTTTTGATGAAGTGAGAAGAACTCGCGCGAAACGTTGGAGATCTCTCCCTCGAGTTGTACGAGGCGCGCAGTACGGATGTACGCGTGTACGTGCGCAGCAAAACGGGCTAGGCGAGATAGATCGCGCACACAGTACACTCCGATGCATTCCACGCACTTTCAATGCATTTCTCAGGGATTTTATGCATGCGTGTTATTTGCTATTCCGAGTGTGACGAGGGTCGCACGCGTGCGCTGCATATCGCTCGCCGAAAGATGCGCCTCTCTTCGAGATTGTCGCTAGTCGCTATTCTCGCGCTCGGGAAAGGGTATAAGAGGGGAAAGCGTGCAAACTTTACAAACTCGACGAAATTTTTCGCCGCCGCTCGGGTTGCTGAACTACTTTTCCGCTACGAATAAATATATATATATAGAGAGAGAGAGAGAGAAAGAGAGAGAGTCGAACGGCACGTTCCCAAATTGTATCCGAATTTCATGAAACAACCTTCGAGAATTCGGTTTAATCAGTATCACATCGCCGTTAAATTCGCACAGGTAGTAGTTTGTTATCGCGGGATCGTGAAATTACACGTGTTACATCATAATAGAGATTGATCGATGTTATATACTAGCGGATAATTTTCCTTTCTCCAGAACGAGAAGTTGGAAGTAAAACAGAAATGGGCCTCGCGGCTTCTTGGAAAGTTACGGAAGGATATCACGCAAGAATACCGGGAGGACTTTGTGCTGAGTATCACGGGAAAGAGACCAGCGATGTGTGTTCTAAGTAATCCCGATCAAAAGGGAAAGATGCGCCGAATCGATTGTCTTCGGCAAGCGGACAAGGTACGTCCCCGGTTGTCGAATTTTTTTACGCATGCTTTGATGTTGGAAAAATAGATTTTTTCTTGTAAATTAAAAAAAAAAAAATCAAATAGCACAGCAAACGTGATTTCCGACTCAGAACGTTTTTTTTACATTTTCTTGTAACAGGTATGGAGGTTGGACCTAGTTATGGTGATCCTTTTTAAAGCAATTCCATTGGAATCGACGGACGGAGAACGGCTAGAGAAGACTGCGGAGTGCGCGCAGCCGGGCCTCTGCGTCAATCCTTATCACATCAACGTTTCCGTCCGGGAACTAGATCTCTATCTCGCCAATTTTATCACGAGTCACGGTAAGATACAGATCACAGTTTCGATTGTAATTGCGCGACTGCGCGAATTCGGGGAAACGTTGATTTTAGAATAAACATCAGTGCTCGAAAGCGCTTTTGTTTTTCATCCGAGACGGAGTCGAGTCGGGAAAGCGCGAGAACATCAGCGCGCATCAATGAATATTTATATTATCTGCACATTGCGCAAACATCTATTTTTAAAAATGTCGCACGATCTCCGAAACGAAGGGAAGAAGATCGGCTTGGTCTACGCGTCTCTGTATATTTCCCGTCACGAACTGACCTTTCTTCTATGGTTCCCATACTGCGCTCCAAATATTTGCACGATATCGTGCGATATAATATCCGCGTACGAGCCAACGTGTCTACGACTGTTCCGTATATTATTGCATATATATTATTACACGCACACAAAACACTATATATATTCGTGTCTCTTTTGTGTGTCTGCGCGTCGATGCGAGCGCGGTGTGCCGAATGAACATGTAGAGAAAATGTGCACGCAAGCGCGTGACCATGCTTGCCGCTGTATGCTCGCTCTATAAATAAATAGGCAACGGACATCTTTAGCGAGCTCACAGAGCTTCGCTTATACGTTGATTTTCTTTCATGCCACTGAAAATACCTGAATATTTTTGTACCTGTGAGGAGGAATCGTTGCGTGTCATTTCAATTGATTTTCGAGTGGCGGAGATGCAGCGATGATACTTCTCGTTTCCGTATTTCAAACAGATGTCAAGTGTGTACGTAATCACACGTACTAAATTCTCAATTAAACGTTAAATTTTTATTTAACAAGCTTTCCGTTTTAAAAAAATTAGAATGATGACATTAACGTTTTTATTACAGTTTTTCTTTAATATTTTGTTCAGTTAAAAGACTGCTTTTTTGTGATAAAGCGTCTCACTAGATTACGCAACTTTGAAAACAGTTTAAAAGTTTCTGTCTTACCTCCTTTTATTTGATACAGCAGTGTAAAATTAACAGATTTGAATATTAGAAAAAGTGTTTTAAAATAATATGCAATACATATGATAGAGAGAAAGAGAAAAAGAGAGAGAGAGGGAGAGAGGGAATGAGAGAGAGAGAGAGACACGACACGCGTCTGTATATAGAGAGAAGCGCAAAAATATATTTGTCATGCGTACGCAACAAACAACGAATATATTTGATTTGTTTTTATATTAATTTCTTCTTATTTATCTGTTATTTTTGTAACACACTCAACCGCGATAAAAATTTTATTTTCTGAATCGGCATGGAAAGCAATTCTCTCTATCTGCTCCTCTTGATCCTCGAGAAATCGCTGTACATTCCGGACCCTCGAGTATTTCGGTGATACGTTGCGTAATGAGATTTGCGTAAAACGCGATGGTATAAAACGCCGTGCAACAGAGAGAGAGAGTGTGAAAATACTAAGCTTTTTGTCAACAATGACGAATGATTTTGCGTAGGATTTCGTTCTGCGTGTTTTCCGTTTCGCGGGCAACTCGAGGATGTTCCAAAAAATTTGTAAATTCTCAAAAAAATATTAAACAAATTTATCTGTCTTATTTATTAATTCGTCGTACGTTTCTTTCTGTCGTACAGAAGTTCTAAATGGTATCTGCAACGCCAACAAGGAGGAGGACAGACGACGAAAAGGTAATCTCTCACGCAACCTTGCGGGGTTTACGTAATTTTTTTTTTTTTTTTTTTTTTTTTTTTTTTTTTTTTTTTTTTTTTTTTTTTTTTTTTTTTTTTTGTACGCTAGCACATTTATTTTTATATTATCTTGTAAAGCTAATCTGTGTTCAATTAATCACTCAAATTTCCCCTCCCCACATTTATACATTTTGCACGTAGTACATTTGAACTCGTGTGTGGAGTTCGCCGAGGCGAACAGATATTAAATATTGTTCGCTGGGTTTTGTTCCCAGGTACAGGATACCACGAACTATATAACGGTGTTATCTGCAATGACACGATTCTTGCGACAGGTGTCTTCAGCTCCAAAGAGCTCTGGATGCTTTCAAAAGGTACGACGCTGCGTTTCTCACAGATATATACATATATATACGTATGTTCGAATTTTTCTCACATTAATTGCATGCAGTGATTTTTCGATCTAGTCTCGCGCGACACGCGACAAAATTCTTCTACGATTCGGCTTGAATATTTCGCGAATCAGATTATCTTTTATCTTCCTTCCGTGGATGCTTTCGAAAGGTGACGAACAGTGCGAGAGACCTTTTGAAAGGATCCTGATAGCTACGAACGTTCGTATGTTTCTTCCTGAATTGTATGATCGCTATAATATCTGTATAAAGAATTATGATAATAACTATATATCTCAAGGTAAGATCAATGGCAATGCGCCTTATGTGCTACACAGCGTCGGGCCGTTACCCTTTTGGAAAGGCCATACGTGAGTTCTCGGTGTGTGGACTCATCATTGGCAATCTCAATAATAACAAACGGTTCAAAATGGCAATACGCCATTTGTCAGAAATCAAACGGCGGTACAATGGGCTGCGTACTTATGATTTTTTTCCGCTTCGATTAAATTTTTGCCGATCGGTTTATCTTGTCGCAGTTCTTCTTTGTCGCAGTGTCATCAAAATTTTTTTTTCACGTGAGATTTCGCGGGATTGGCTGAGAAAATCGCTTTGTCCACGCGCGCGAGAGATAGTTTCCGCTCATCGGAGCGGACGTCACAAGAGAATTTGAATCTCTTCTGGTATTTTATTATTTCTTTATTTTTTTTTTTTTGTTCGCGCGGAAGCGCCATTTTCGTGATTGTGCGATCGAGAGGAGTGCATCGAGAACGAATGGCACACATACGTACGCGCAAGTAGCTGCTAATGTGTGTCTGGTTTCAGCGTCCATACTGCATGACCTCAGCGACATGCAGCCTCAAATAAACGCGATCAAAATAGAGCACCCGCCGTACTACTGCAGCAGCTACACCCCTCCATCCGCAGCCACGACCGCGGATCACGTTCAGCCGGCGGCTAGCTTCAGTGAGTTTCAAAATCTGCCTTTGCCCTTATTTTTAGTAGACAGAGTCGGGGTCGAACGGTAACCGCGTCGTCCGTGTCCGAAGCTTGCTTAAACTAGTTCACGTCATCACGAGCGGAAAGGACGCGGATTTCAAATGTGGAAATTACACATGTCCGATCTGTAGACACGTTCTTCGGTGTCAGCTGATAAAATCGGTGCTAAGCAAATCTCTATTCGATCGCTTTATAATTATTTTATCTTATTGCTTTATGAATTCTCGTTTTTTATCAATTCTTTGAGCGCGTAGGAGCAAATATTTTTTTTTTTTTTTTGTGAATGTCAAGTTTTAGAGGAAGATGTGAAAACACACTCCGCACGCGAGTAATTGATACCGGGCAAAAAATTCTTTACATTTTACCACGGTATCGATTGAAATCATGCGGCAAGACACAGCGAACGGTGTCAATTGCCAAGGAGATGAACAAAATTTACAGTCAAAATAAAACGACCACTTTCACAAAAGAGTGCGATATAAACAGAAAAAAATTCCAGCAATAAACTCAACCATTGGATCATTGCCAACTATATTCTCATGATTCGCCTTTCTTTTTACCGCGCATACGGGTATCTCTTTGTATTAAAACGGAGAGCGTGCGCGATCGATCGCACATATAAGCATTCTTAACGTGGTAATGTGTCATAAGAAATTTCCGACGACGACTGTCTTTCTCACATACTGGGTACTGTAATCGAAATGTTACAAAAAAATTGTGTTTATACGCGCAGGCCCACCACCGGTTCATCAACTGATAAGGAACGATAAGACTGAAAAGCCGCCGACAGTCTCGGTTTCAAACGCGCCGACGTTCTCGTCGGTTCTCAGGCCAGAAGACGGACATCGTGGAATAGAATCGCCGCATTCGCAAACGGGTATGTATTTAATCGATAGTTTTCGGATACTTACTACGTGTCTACATACAAACTCATGATAATGCGAATTACTCAACCTCTGACTCCTTATCTGACGACTTGCATGACGACAAGGGAGGAAATCAGACAACATTCGTATATATATATATTTCGAACTACTGTGGAGATCTCTGAATAATCCTGTTTTACAATCGCATTAAAAAAAAAAAAAGAAAAAGATGACACGTTCTGTTGTTTCAACTAGATTTCTTTTAGATCGAACGCCGCTGTGTCGAAAGAACGTTTCTCTTTATAATTGATACCTTACGAAGTCAGAAGTCGGTGAGATATATGCACGTCAGTTATTAATATTTTCACGTTCGGAAATAAGGAAATACGCGTAAACGTTTCTTGCAAATTGTGTATTAAAAACAACTGTTTTGTTTCTTAACAAATTTATCGAATTGGAAAAAATATTGAGAGAAGATTTCGCTGTCAGAATCGTTTCACGTATATTTTCTTGTTTCGGATATTATAAGATAATTTAGAAGAATTTTGAAAAAAAAAAACCATTACGATCTGCAGTAATTATTGTATCATTTTAACGCAGCCAAAGTTTGTGAAGGGGAGGGAAAAGGGAAGGAAACTGCTTATAGATCTAAAAGTTCGCGCGTATATTAAGAGGAGGATATTGCTTTTCTTGGTAGGAATTGAGTAAAAAAAAAAAATGTAAAAAATAACGTGTGCGGCACGTTGTTTTTTTCCGTAAAAAGATTGATTTCTTCATATCAAAAACATTTTTAAGAAGAGTTACACCAAAATGTCTTTGTGTACAATCTGGCGCATTAATGACGCACTCACGATGCGTTTACATTTAAGTTATTCTTTTTGATAAATATTTTACTTGAATATATAAGAAAATATCGCTTAACATGACAAAAAAAAAAAAACATTTTTCCAAATTACGACTAGTCTGAAAGTCACTTTAAGCGAAATTCTATAAGAAGCAGTTTTAATGTTTATTTTCGTGTTTTGTAATGTTGTGTAAAGAAAAGATTGAAATAAATTACCACGTGTTTTGAAACGCACGTCGTAAACGAGGACGCATTGGACATTATTAATGCATCCGATTGTACCGTTAAATAGTGACACCTTTTATCAAGATATCTTACGCTGTGTGACCTCATATAAGACACGACTCTTGATTTCTTTATTTCTTTCTCACTTTCTTTCCCATTCCCGTCTCTATCTTTCTCTTTTTCCACCTCTTTCTCTTTTTCTCTCTCCCTTTGTCCGTCTCTCTCTCTTTCTCGCGTGCGTGCACGGCTCTAAATTGCATGTTTGGTGACCAGTAATTTTAACTAGTTAACCAACCATGAATCTAATAATTTGAATTTTTATCAAGTTAACCATGCTTTCAAAGCGATCGGTGCGCTTCGTACGTTAAGTATGGGATTAATATATCATCAATAAATAATTGTTGCATGTGTTCTCGATCATATTGAGAAGAGATAAGCGATAGGTTACACGTTATAATCTGTAGATATTTGCATTACTTTTTCCTGACGCGCCTTTATCCTGAAAAAATCAATTATTTTTTAATGAGTCAAACTTTGTCTTTCTAAGTTTTTCTTTTTGTTTTTATATATTCTCGGAAAAAACTGAAATTCTCTTTTTTCAATTAAAAAACAATGATTCACAACGACACACACTTCTGTGTTACTTTTTGTAATTTCTGCTTGGAATGACTTTATTTGATAATTCTCGTGCGCGATTAATTTAAATTAAACCCACTATAATGTGCATATCGAATAAACAAATCGACGCAAAATATTGTACGACAATGAAACACATCCTGCAGCATACTTCAAAATAATATATTTACACGAAGACACACATCTCACACACTCACATACACACATACGTTTTTACAAAAAGTATAATCAGGGAAGAAAACAACTAAACCACTACAACAGAGTGATGTTTCTGTAATACAGCATGTACTCGGAAAGGAAATGTGCTAAAATACTTGGCGTATATAAATATAATTTACCTCGCAGCTATTTAGTCAACTTTTGTGTGTTATAATATTATGTAAAAAAAAAAAAAAAACATAAGCAACAAGTGTCCGTCGCAATGCGTAACCGACTTAGAAACACTTGATTGAATTACGTTAATCTATTATCGTATCAGTTGCGAGCAATTGTCGCGTTTTGTCTTTTACCACACCGAGACGAGACAGATTTATCAGTTCTGTTGACAGTTTTTAGGTCTGCCGGGTCTATAGAGTAATCTGTTAAAACGCTATCCACAATCTACCTACCAATCAACGACTGTGTTAATGACTCGCGTTAAAAATGACGCGTCATGTCTGTTTCAGTCTGACCCTGAGTGTAGAGAGAAGCTCGCTAACTCGACTAAAAGGTACTTTGTGACTGGTTATTGACTGTTGTCTTTTTCTCTCTCTATTTCTCTCTATCTCTCTATCTCTCTTTCTATATGTATATGTATATGTATACACACACTCGTACGCACGCGACTGTTTATTATTATTATTATTATTGTACGTGCATATATATACACACAAACAAACACACACACACACACACATAATGCGGGATAATTATTTGTTGATTGCATCGCAAAAGAGAATTAGGTGGTTGTGTCCTGCATTTGTTTCTCAGAGTCAATTCTGTAAGCACGGCATTTAATGTATACATATTGTTCTTTTCGAATAAAAAACCGAACATTTTTCTCTTTCAGCATCGAACGACACATTAATAACAATAGTTTGTTCCTTTTTTATGTCAATTTCTAATCCAATTAATTTATTCTGGATAACAAATAATTACCTCATCCACGCAGATGTGTACATATGGAGATATACCGTTTGGAAATATTTATTGTGTGTTCATTTCGAGCAATTGATACATAAATTCAACACGTGGACGCGCGCGCGCGCGCGTACATACAAAGAAACAATAAAAATTGCCAGAGTAGGACCCCGAGACAAATATACGACGATCTGTGTTGTGGATTGGTAGGTGTGTCTGTATTCACATAGTCGTAATTGCTACAGATATTTTTGTGTAATTAGATTGTCGATTATATCGGCGCGCTCGATTGAAACGAAAGTTCCCGGTTCTCCCGGTGACACGTTTGAAGATTTGTGTTCTTGCTTATCGCGCTTTACAAAACTGAAACTCGTACAAACAACATTTCGCTCTTTACACATTCTGTCTGTACATATAAACAAAAGAGAATTATTACATTTATTCGAATTACTTATCTCTGTAAAAATTTTTCTGTGAAAGTCTCTCTCTTTCTCTCTCTCTCTCTCTCTCTCTCGCAATATACAACTTTCCATGCACTCGACGCACATGTCACTTGTTCTCCATTCTCTTTGCGAGTAAAAAAAACAAAATTTCCTTTTTTCTCGTGCTACTTCTTGTTACTTTGCTTCATTTTTATTCTTTCTCGCTACACGATTCAATTTTCTCCTGTTAGATTTTCGTAAAGCAATAAAACTGTACGGGATGTGCCTGCGTATTTTTGTTTCCCGAAAAGAACACGAGATATATTAATTAATATACGGAAAATTCTCTCATTGAAAATGTTAATCGCATCGCGTTCAATATCAAAATTAATTTGTGAAGGACGCAACGTTCTCAAATAATAGGCACGTCTTGTATGTTTTACGGTATATATATATATCATCGTAGAAATTTTGACTTTGTTGCATTGTCGTTAATTGCAAGACAGATGTCAGAATACATAGAATTACCAGAATCACACGATCCTAATCCATTCTTTATTTGCAATGCCATATAATTAGTTCGTGTATCCAGTGTTACACCGAGACACCTACGACGAACTGCCCGGAGGAAAAAAAATCAGATTCTGCATGTACGAACAAGTTCATTATCTGGCTGTGAATAATTACGTGTAATTATATACGAGATCGAAACGATCTCTCACATGACTGCGTACATTTTTTATTCGCACAGATACTGAATTTGTCCATGTACGAAGGACTTTTTCTTTTCCCCGGGTGCGTATATATAGGAAACAGGATACAATATAGAAAAAAGAGAAAAGAGCGTGTGTGTGACATAACAGAAAGGGTGAAATAGGAATAAGGAGAGAAGAAGCGTGAAGGAGCCACATTGTTTCGTTGGTTTTTTTAAATAATAACACACAGGAAAGAGTCAGAGAATATATATATGTTTCTTTAAAAAAAACGAGACTTTAGAAATTATTATATTTGATGAAACGAAAAAAAGAAAACTCACATGTATATTAATTCAAGACCCTTTGTTTATCAGGCAAATCTTCCTTAGAGCGAGAAATCCGCCTGACGTCTGATTGCGACATGGTAAAACGCTTGCGCTCACGGTCGCAAGGATATAATGTCATGTTAGCGCTAAATAATGACCAATATATATATATGTGTATTAGATCGGTGTTGCATCTTCTCATACATTGTGTTTCTTTATCTATATATACATATACATGTGTATCTCCGCCTGCAGCTATGTGCACGGTCGTTGGTGCGATACTCCTTTTATTAATTGTGTTGAGCTCCGAGATTCGATCTCGTTTTTTTCAAGTTTTTTTGTCTCGAAAAAGAGGCCGGTATCAATTTTTTTTTTTTTTAAATTTTTTTTTAATTTTTTACGCATATACATGCAGCAATGCATATGTGTGCGAAAGATAGCGCGAAAATTGTTGCGTTGTGCAGCGAATGAAGAACAAAAAGAACAGAGTTCCGGTAGTGCTGAAACCCAAACTCTGAAAGCGTGTACATAAATACGTGTGACTCTCTTTAACTCGGTGCAAATTGAATATATTATATATATATATAGTGAGACACCCTCCCCCTTTAAAATACCAGTAGCACGTCCCCGCCGAATTTAACGACACGTTACATATCCTTTTTCTAGTTTAATGATTTTGCGACTTATCGGATCAGTCTTGCTTGCAGAGCCGTATTATCACGCGTGCAGCACGTGCTATGCGGCGAACGTTTCACTCGCTGGCGGCTTGCAAATGATTCAGTAGTATGATTGAGACTAGCCCGACCTAGTCAGATCTACGCTTTGTACTTGAACGAACTTGAGTCATGTCGAGTAATCATGTTGCGAATTTCCTCTCACCTCGCCGATTAGACTCCACACGCTCGTCCTGTGTATTCTTTCTCATTCCGGATAACGTGATCCCGAAAATGAAAGATCAACAAGGGGATTGCGGAGTAAAAAAAAAAAAAAAAAATAAATCCGCTACGTGATATTGTTCAGCCAAAAAAAAAAGTCAGTGTTGCACATGTATAAAGAGTACCGACTTAACTAAGTGTAATAGTCTCCCGTTCACTTTATATATACATATAGTATATATATGTCTGTATATGTACATATATATACACACGGTATATTTTTATCATCTATGTTGTATGTATTGTCATATCTGCATAATGGTTCTCTTTACACCCACTTTTTCGCCTGTCCGTCTGACCGATCTGCCTGTTAACGGCCGTCTTATTCGAGTTGAACTTGCTTTCTTTAAACGAGAGAGAATTAAAAAATAAAAAAATAAAAAAATAAAAATTCTCCTCTTTTTTACATTCTCTTCCCGATTAGACTTTTGTCTAACAGTTGAAAAAGGGTTTGATCGTTTGTGTATCATGTTAGTAAAAGGCAGATTTATAGTGGTTGGAAACGGGTGGATAAACAGACGGACGGCCTTTCTTGCTAAATGCGTAGTACGGTCTAGCAAGCTAGTTGTTGCTGTCTGTCTGTCTGTCTGTCTGTCTGGCGGTTTGTTTTATCTGTCAATCTATTCGTTTTTTTTTTTTTGTCTTTATTTAACAACCCCCGTTTATCCACTTTTTAAGAAACTCGATGATACAGTCTCGACGCTACTCGACGATCATAAAAATGTGAAAGTTGAAAGACACACAAAATAACGACGAGCGGTCTTTCAAACTTATTTTCTTTTGCATAAATTTCTCTTGTGATTCTTATAAATAAATAATTAATCTTTTGTTTTGCGAAATTTTAACAACTTATATTAAATTGAAGAAATTGGCTCCAATTTTTGACAGATTTTTAAAAAAAAGAAGATAGAAATTTTATCTAGTCGATCAAAAATGATATTTGCGATTTCTCGTCATGGCTAATCATTTAAAGTCTGATCTAACCAATCGATCGAGCTACGAACAAGACTGTGTCTATCCTCTCTAAGCGTGCACTCTCTTATTAATTTAGTTCCATTTCTCTCACACTCGATATATATTATTTCCATACTCACTGTCACACGGCCAATGCTCTGGTTATGCTGGATGAATTAATTGACTTATACTTAATTGATTAACATTCAATTTCATGTCGAATATAATTATATAATTGAACTTTTATGCCCTTTCTCTCCGTACGGTACTTATATACCTACACTATATTGTCGTTGCGATGTTGGTGTTGTTGTTTAATATATAAATATATATCTATATATATCTATAATTCTACTCATTGTATTGATGTTGATGTTGTTGTTAATTTGATGTTTTTGATGTGTTGTTTAGTCGTTGTTATCTTGCTGTTTGTTTGATGTTTGCACTAATGTTGTTGCACTCTCTGTGTGTCCTGTGTACACACATACGTACATGTATATATATCTCTTACGTCACGTATAATTTTATTATATATATGCGTACACACGTATAAATTATCTACGCACAAAATAAATTGTGTACGCCGAGATCCAAAAATTTTACGCTGTCTCCACACACACACACACGTCGCCAAGTGTGCAATTAAAATTCGCACATGTGTCAATTGAATTTTTCAATCTCTCAACGCTGTTCTATTCTCGCGATCTAATTTTCACGCGTTGATTGCACGCACAATTTCATTGATGAGACATAATCGAGAGAAATCCGTGTAACGTCTTACATGTAACGTAATTGTG
This sequence comes from Pseudomyrmex cubaensis, assembly GCA_014825685.1. Lineage (NCBI taxonomy): Eukaryota > Metazoa > Arthropoda > Insecta > Hymenoptera > Formicidae > Pseudomyrmex > Pseudomyrmex cubaensis. Next base: position 50,425 of record QVOA01004674.1, on the reverse strand, counting down.
ATCTCTTCTCTTCAAGAATTTGCTCGCAATTGTTCGAAAATATTGCAAAGGCGAATATTGCGACATTACAAAAATAAAATTGCCGAGCCCTTATAACCAGCTGTTTTTTACCTATTGCATACGCAATCTATTTTGATTCACGTTGTGTGTTTATAATAAGAATGTATTTTTTTTAATAATATATATATAATATATGAAACGTGTATTTCATCCAGTCGGTTTTCACGCTTGGAATGCATCATCTATTGCATACGTATATGTGTATGTATGTATATCGATGAATATCTATATATATATATATATATGTTTATGTATAGTGTTCCAGAACTAGCGTACCTTCTTTCGTTTATAAATTTTTCGACGAATCGATATTTGTGCTTTTAGTGAAATTAAAGAGAAATTAAAAAACTTGATCTTTTTTTTCTTTTTTTTTTTATTAAGAGAACGTTTGTGATTCAATGGCTCCAAAGGTACGTAAAGAAATGAAAATTTGACACGATAATTTCTTCGCGAAAGGAACATTTCTCAAAACGATTCATCGAAGAATCCTGTAAATTTGAAAGAAACTGCGACAGTTCCGGGACCATAGTTCGTATATACTTACGGTATATAAGCATCAAGATTCTATCGGTCCTTTGTGCGTCACTAAAAAACCACCCCCCTAACAAGCTCATGGTAACAACGACTTTTCTGTCCTTATCTAACTAACTAGATATCAATCTTTCTGTATCGATATTCTGTGCGTGTACATTGGTTACGAAACTGGGCTAAGCTATGGGAAGGAGAGATTCATATATTTCCGCTCGCTCTCTCTCTCAATGTGTATTTATTTATAATAATGGATATATATAAATATATATGTATGTATACGCATATAAATTTACATCTACAGCTTATCTCACTTTCGTGATTTGATTCGAATCTTTACGCGTACATGTATACAAGCGTTCCAGTGCGATTTATTATCACACCTTAGAGATTAACACGTCTATTCGTTAAGCTAAGCTAGATATTAGTGATGTCTGATCAATAAAATTGCAGAATAAGTCTCGTTTGTGCAAAATGAAGTTAAAATAATTAAAAAACAAAGCGTGAAATAAAAAAAAAAAAAAGGTCTCTTGATATATTTTTTAAATGGGAGGGATATTTTTTATGAATTGTAATTTCTCTTTAATATTGTGTATTGAAAAAAAAAAGAGATGTACAATATAGGGAAGGCAAACGTTTCGTCCAGTTTCGACAAAGAGAAAAAACATTAAATTATCGAACAAGACTTTCTTTTGGTCGCGAAGGTAAGGAAAGAGCCAGCGGTTAAGTTAAGGGGGTGGTTCGCCGTGACTTGGAGATCGTTAATCAGACCAGATGATCATGAGGGATTGTGTTTCAGGATTGCATTCACCTCATGAAGGACTAACCGGTGGTTCCGGTCAAAGTATGTCTGGACTCGCTTATTACCAGCCAGAACATCCCGGCTCTACGGGGGTGGTAAAGTATCCGGAAAACGGACACGACACACTTTCGGATTTTGTGACGTTTGTCTGCCAGGAGGCCGAGAACACTCAGCAACTATCCCAGGTAGTTTATATGTCACTCGGATCTTTTTGCTCGGATGGAACACGTCGCGGGGGAGAAGAGTCGTTTCTAGCCGGTGACGCTCGAAATCTCCGTCACTTTTAACAGACTGCCGTTCTCTTTCAGACACAACTAACCGGACCGCGCACCGGTATACAAAAGTTTCCACAGTATTATCCAAGTTCGATGTTGCCACCGCCACCCCCTGCTCCGATGGCCAGACCGGTGGCGATAATTCGATCAACAGGCGAGCTGGCAGCGACAACCGCCAGTTCTCCACCGACGTCCTCCACATCACCGACGGATCCAGCCGAGCTCGGTCCTAACCAGGAACAGATGACCGCAGCGGCGGCGGTCGGTCTCGTTGGTTCCGCTTGCCAGAATTCTGTCGAATCCGCTGGACGGAAGAGTCCCGCCAGAATTCTCGTTACCCCGCACACGAGCAGAGAATACACATTCGCTCACTTTCATTCACAACCCGGACAGGTTAGCTTGTTGTCCGATTTCTTCTTCTTTTCTTTCGATTTGATTTTATTTTAGATACATGTTAGAGCAAGTTATATTTACTTTTCTAGCAAATCTTCACGTATCCGACCATTAGCTCGATGTCCGGCGTAATTTCGCCGACTAATCTGTCTTTGTTTTCGTCTCCTGTCTCCGTTACGAGACCGGTCGCTACTCAAAGGTCAGTCTCGAATGTTCCGCCACGTTGGAATACCGCACCGTTTATTAATTTGGAAGACGACTACAACATGATCGCGCCGATCATCGCTGGGACCGCCAGCGAGACACCAGCTGCTATGGATGAAGGTGAGAAGCTAAATATCTTCATATCTTTGAACAATGTTGAATTGTCGACGAGAAAAAGTTTATCTTTTCTCGTACAAAATTAAAATCTTTCTCTCCTTTTCCTCAGAACGATATTTTCACCCAGTGCACACGAGTGGCGTAGTGGACAAAAATGGCAGTGGTAATCTAATAGGAAATGAACTCGGCGTGAACACAGATCCAGCAGCAGCAACACCAGCAACAACACCAACCCCAGCAACAACAACAACAGCAACAACAACCATCTTCGCAACAGCAGCAGCAAGTAATGGGGGACAAATCCGGCGGACCGAAATCTCCTCCGTGACAGTGGAGTCTGAAAACGGAGAGTCTCTCGAGACTCGCGAACTCGCCGCGTTTGTCGGGATCGGTACTCAGCATCACGTGTAACAATGATTATTCGGAAGCCAAGACCGAGACCGAATTCGGGAGTGAGCGTCAGGCAGCCATGCCTCGTATTCAATTACGTGATTTAAACTTACGGAGAATAGAATACTTAAGAGTTCGATCTTAATTAACCTATTACGAAGCAATAATATAAGAAAAAAACGCTTTCCGAGATATGTAGGTAATCGAGGAAGGAGCAGAAGTCCGTTGATTCATATTTATTGAAGTAAAAATTGATTATACATGAGGTTTCATATTATGACTATAGCCAAGTACATAGTTTTTCTATATAGCACGGTTATATCGCGGTAGAGAATTTATGCGACGCTCAGAATAGCCGTTAAGGTAACGTCGTGCATGCCTTATCCTGCTCGAAAACAGAAAAATTGTCGACACACGGTGCTGTACAACAAAACGGAAAACTAGGATCTAAGGTATTTAGATAAAATACGTATATAATTTCAAAGTTAATTAACGCGTAGTCGAACGCAATGTAATTAATACGTAATGTATTAATATATATAGGTAATATATATATAGGTAATATATATATATATATATATTACCTGGCCTGTTACCAACTACGCAAAACTGCGTTTGTATCGATCGGATACACACGATCTAGAATGATCTAAATTTCGTTTTCTCTCTGTTTGTCTTTTTCCTGTTTCTTCTTTTTCTCTATCTTCCTCTCTCTTTCTCTCTCCCCTTATCTATCTCTCTACCTATCTACCTATCTATCTCTCTACCTATCTACTTTTCTATCTTTCTATCTATCTATCTTATTTTTTTCACTATCTTAAAATCAAAAGCAAATGAATTTTCTCATCTACATCATAATCCTTTCGGGGTTTGCAGTTACAGTTGTAGCAATATTCATCTTCCTAGTGTATTATAATACAAAAAGATTCGTTATTTTCGTAGTAAACTTTTCGTATATGTTAAGTTAAGAGATATATACGTAAACGTGTTTTCTTTTTAATAAATGCAAAATCGTAATATCTTGTACAAATAATTCTTAGCCAATATGTAACCGACGGCAATAATGATACGAACAAGCAAGACAGTTGCTTCAAGCACGTAAGAAAAGTGGTAAAAAATAATTCTCTCCTCATCGTCTTACGAAAAGTTTTTCGGAAAGATCCGCGTTCTTATTGCAACCGGTGTTTTTTACATCTTATATATCGACGTTTGTTTCTTTGCTGAGAGAAAAATTTATTCTTTCACACTTATTCCAAGTCACATTGGATTTTTGAAGTATACGAGTTTATAAAACGTATTTGTATTAAATGTAGAATCGTGAATTTAGATTTACGTAGCGCATTGAAGCTGAATTATACGATTTTATTCGTATATAAAATAATTTAAATTTTGGATCGAACAGAAGAGCGCGTATAAAATTTGTTATCTTATGTATTGCAGAGAGATATGTATATATAAATATATAATTTGTTAGATGTGTACATGGCTTGGCGACACGTGTATTAGGTCATATATTGAATAATTGTGACATGTATGTAATTTTTTGTGCCAACGAAGCAGCGCATATGTGTACGCCATTCTTTTTTAGCGATGTCATTAATGAATTACAAAAATTCATGAAACAAAATAACGCGCGAGGGAAAAACTTTTTTAAAATGGTAGCGAACTATTTTATTTCAATAATAGAGAGATCTGTCAAATGCAGATTTGCATAATTGCGAACAAGAGATACGCGATAATAAACGTAGCGTCATTGCGTAACGCTCAGGTTAACGTTAATATTAGGAAAAAAAAAAAAAACTAGTGAGAACTAGTCATCCGAGGCTGCTAATTAGAAACAGATAATTAGAGATGGGTTAACTAATACGGTTTATCGGATAAACTTTAAGCGCTTAATTATTTAAATATATTATTGAGATGTTATATATATTATATTATAAAGGTAATGATATACATATAAAGTAGTCTTGCGTGAACAAACATCCAAGTATGATTACGCTGAACAAAGTCCGAACTTTGTACAAAGTTTTTCACCAACAATATATTTAAATTATTGCTACAAGGAATTACACTGCTACTTCGAACTTATTTAAAACATAATCGCGGTTAAAATATATATATATATTAGAGTTTATATAATTTCTTTTATTTATCTCATTTGCTCGCAAGCAAAACACTTCTTATAAATTCGTAAAAGATTAGATCTGTCGAAAAAGAGAGTATCTTTTAATTTCTATAAAATTTTTCTTCTTTTATGTGTGCGAATACAATGCTGAGAGATATTTTTAGACGCTTCGTTATCATTTGTAACCGCAAGAATGTAGATAGTGAGAATATTTGATTTACAGTTTACACAAAGAGAATTTACGAAAATGTATTATCTGCGTAACAAAAAAATAATTATTTGTTTCTTGACTTTCTTGTCTGTTTTTTCAACGTTTGAAATTCGACAAATATATTTATTGGCGGTGGGGAGAGAAAAATCAAGCTTTAAGACATTATTTCTCAAACAAAAAATATTGAAAGAGAATTTTTGCGTTCGAAAATATCAGCAAAATAATTAAGTCAAAAAGTCTTAACATCTCACTTTGTCTTCAAATTGATTTTGTCATACTTGACGTACACAGCATTATGTTTTATTTCCAAAAACACATGGACATTGTGTCGCGTAAGATAGACTTATATAAACACGAAACACTTGTTAATGCAGTTACAATAAATAACTTCGTCTCTCTATCCTTTGTGTGTCAATCACTAGTTAATCTTATTTATTACACATCGCTACTGTTAAGAGAAATCTCTAAAGTGAACTATTTGCTTTCAAGATCATTTGTCCGTCAGAATAAAAAAGACATTTACTTGCACATAGAAGTCGGTTCGATGATAATGATAGTAGATATGCAAATAATAATAAAAACTAAACCAATATTTTTAAGAGAGAGAGAGAAATGTTTTGCAGCCGCTTATGTTATACATGAGAAATAAAATTATAATTTTAAATTGAGTTATAATCATTTTAATTATTATGGTTTCTTTCTAACTTACTTATATATTAGTAATATATATTATTGAAATTTTACAGTTGTTTTAATTATTACATATATTACTATCGCAGCTGCTACTGCTATTAATAATATTCCTACTACTATTACTATTAAAACTACTACTACTACTACTACTACATTTCCTATTTCTACACAACTACTACTAATATTTAATACTACACTAACTACTATCGCTCTGCTACGATTTGTATTAACATCACTATCACTACTACTATTAAGATTACGGCTACTATTACTTCTACTGTATTGCTATCACTACTATTACTACGACTATTACTATTTTTACCGCTGTTGCTACTACAATTATTACTACGGCGACTATTATTAATACTATTATATTATACCACTACCACAAATACTGCTATACTAATATTACTACATTATTATTACTAATACTAATGTTATTACGGCTACGTTGCTATAATTAAACATTGATTATTAGTTAATATTTATTTTAAATATTATTACGATAACTAGTAATGTGCTATATATATCCTTGCGCTATTATCGGAATCTACCACTGTTATTAACACTATTGCCATTATTATTACTAGTATTATTACCGTTTATAGTTACTATTATAATATACTATACTATTATTACTACCGCTACTACAATTACTACTACAACTACTACTATTGTTATTATTATTGCACATCGTCATCGCCAACTATAGCAATTGCATTCATGCATCTATCACATTTATATTAATATTACCACTGTTATTCTGTTACAACTATTATTAATTGCTAATATTATTGTAATTAGTGGTGTTATTTCTATTGCAGCTATATTGTTAATAATGTAAGTATTATTTCTGTTATCGTATGTGTGTCATCACTATTACCACCGCCTTTAATACATTGTCGTAACTGTTAACGTTGTAATTTTCTTATCTTATGCTACTATTTTTCATCGTCCAATTCTTTTCAACGTCACACATTGTCAGTAAATAAGCACAGAATATTATTATTTGTGTTAAGATATTTTTTCTGAGACACATTAATTATTGAATGAAAAATAGATATATTAAAAGTAAATTCAACTTACTTGAAATAAAAAACTTGCAAATGTGACGTTTCGACATTACAACACGTTATGTGCGATTATATGCGAAGATAGTAGCATTGATAAACTCTCTTATACTCTGCACATTGGTTTAAAAACTACGAAGAAATCTTTTTGTTTTAAAATTACTCTGTATATAACACAACGAAAAAATTTCTAAAAGTTTATGAATACGTGACATATATTTCTGGACATTGCGCACAATTATATATATATATATATATATAATAGGGTGGTTCGGGATATATGTACATTGCGACAGCTTCCAAAATGCGAGGAAAGATATGTCTGTGTAATGTTTCTTACATTGAACAGAGGGTAATTTTAAATTCTCAATTAATTATAAAACATACTGTTAATTTTATAAAAGAAATTCGTAATTTTCTATAGACAAATGTAAAATAATCTTCTTTTTACAGTCATTTTACACAATTTGTGCACACATTTTAATAACAAAATCACAATTTATAACTTGATATAAATTTATACATATATATATATATATCGAGATTGAAAAGTAAATCAAATATTGTACGTCGCTAGTTTTTAATTTTGTGTTTTTGCAACATTAATTTATCGCGTTGTTGTACAAATAATTGCAATTCTAAGATAATTTTTGTATATGTGAGAAATTTATTTATATTTTAATTCTAGTAATTTAATTTTAGCAGATTTTTAAAAAAAGCATTGTGATACACGACGTGATACCAATGCCACAATGTAGTGGTATACCGTTTCCAAAGCACGAAAAAAGAATAGGATAGTGTGCCAACTGTTACAAGTACTCTAAGCTTAGATGTTAGACACACGCCAAATACGGTCGTGTGAAAGAGAGTACACGAGAGAGATGCGTACAAAAAAAAAAAAAAAAAAAAAAAAAAATCCGTTAATGATAAAAACTGGATCTATAATGTGATATGCAACAATTGTACGAGTAGTTAAATGTATAAGTTAATTAATGATGCAACAAATACACGAAATGTAACTAATGTGCTTGGAAGAGAGCAACGTCTCGAAAGAGAACATAAAACTAGATATTACAATGTATTTAAACGCACACACACACATAAGGAGATTTAAATGCAACTTAAATTTTTCATAATTTTTGTCAGACTTTTTATTGGCGTTGTTTTTTTTTAAGGGAGAGATCAGTCATTTATTTCTTTATATTCATTGTTTGTGCGCGAGAAATATTATTTGCGGCTTACACCAGATTTAAGAAACGATTAGAATATTTTGTAATAAAGCATATACAAAAATGCCTTAAGGAACCGAACGTGCATTAAAAATTGTTTATACTTCGGACTATACTTCGGCTTTTTTAATGAAAAAGAATAAAAAGTAAAAAAAAATGCATATTTCTGTTTATATTACTTATATACATATTTATATTTTTTTTTTGTAAAGAAAAAGAAACGCAGTCTCCTCCTCCAACGTGCCTGTGGATACGACACGTTTATCTCCACGTGTACGATAAATTTATAAATTTATACTCTATAAAATACGATGCAAACTTTTGATTTTATCAAATTGCATAATGCAAACGCTAGAAATTTTGTGGAAATATAATAACGAGGATAAATGCATAGAAATAGTTGGTGTCTCCAGTAAAGCCGAACAACTAAAATTTAAGTCGGGTGCGAATGTGTGTGCGTTATCCCGAGCCACTCGTTCATTACAAGAAAGAATGCGAATTACCTTGCGATTTAGAACGAACCGTTGTTTCCATGAATCGTGAAACATGCTTGAAGAGAAAATGTAAACTAAAGAACAGAGGAGCGACAATAGAAATACAGATTTGAATATTTTCAATAAGAAAAAAAAAACGACCGCTGCTTTAAAAAATTTATAAATATTGAAACAAGTTCCAAAAAGAAACAGAACAGAATAAATTCTTTGTTCATTATCATACTCGAGAGGATAAAATACTTGATAAATAGTCATTAATTAATTAAGTAGTTTAATTACCTACTTATTAATCAAACGCATACACGTACATCGAAAACAAAAAATATGATAATATAATTAAACATTTAAGAGATGCATATTTCTAGTATATTAAGAAATACAAAGCTAAAATATGAGACAAGGAAAGGAAAAAATTATTCGATTTCGATACGCTTTTATCGAAATCGAATAATAACAAAATAAGATCTAAAATTGTTTTCAAAGAGCTATTGGCATTCTCTCCAACACAAGCTGTTCAATACTGACTTATTTACTCACAATTAGGGATAATGAAACAAAGAAAAAAATATAAGAGTGGTTATTCTAAGATGCGTTTGCTTAGAGACCACACGAGACCACATTGGCCACTGCAGGGTGAAAAATCCTGAAAGAGTATGAAATTTATTAATTATTCAAGTCGATTTAAAAACAGACAAATTCAAAACTATATAAGGGAAGTAAAAACAATAAGAATATATAAGAGATTATAATGATAAAGGCTGCACGTCTACTTATCATTATTAAATAGCATCAAAACAATTGTATTTATGAAACTGCAAGGTAGAGAGGAATATAAAACAATTTGAAAAAAGCATTAGGTACATCGAGAGAAATAAAAACGTAGGATAAAAAACGAAATTTCACAACACCAAGCGTCTCGATAACGTGCTTTGTTTCTTTTTGTTGAGTTTGCTGATGATAGACAATTTTCTATGCGAAATATAACGTGTATTGTTAAGACAAGAATGCGAAGTTAAAAGTAAAAATATATATATAAGAACGTAAAGTATAAGATTTATAATTTAGATTTACAATACAAATATCTGTACAAATGTCGGTAGGAGTGAATACCGAAATGTTCTTGTGTGAAGTTTATAAATAACCCGAAAGCCCGAGAACGAGAAAGCAATGAAATTACGAACTTCACACACTTGATGTATGTGTGTGTTCACTCGTACCTTGCTCGTTAACCACGTGCGTGACTGAACTCCGCGACAGACACATGGCGTATAACCGAGAAAAAGTAGTATTTTTAATTTTATTTATTTCTAGAAAAAGACACAAAGTGCTTCGTGTAATCTCAAATACACATACACACACATATATTTACACACATGTTAGTTGCAAGAGAAAAAGAGAAATAGTTTACAAAATTCATCGAAGTTCATTTTGCACTCTCATCTTTTATTTAAATCCGTACGAGAAAACTGTGTTACATTACAGTCGCTCTTGCAGAGGAAACATTTTTATTTTTAAAAACTATGACATATAAGAAGGCAATAAAACATTATGTGATTATTAACATTATCATTTATTGATTCAAATATTGTTATCTCTTCACGTGTTTGTTTTTTTTTCATTGCACGTTAAATTTCTATTGACTTCTGTCTTGAACTTTTCTATCTTCGTTCGATATTCGTAATAGCTAAAACCGTAACGTGATCATTACATGTGTAAAGACGTTTGCTACATCTTAATTTTTTCGGAGCAATCGTTTCTTCGTTAAGAATAAACTTACAAAAAGAATTTTTGTCCTTTTTTTTTTACGAACGAAAAAAAAAAAAAAAAAAAAAAAAAATACATATTGCGTGCGTCGAAGAAATTGCGTGTGCGTGAGAGAAAAAGCTTGCGTAATGTATATTGAGCCAAAAATGTGCGCGGAGAGAAAATTGAAAGAAAAAACGCTCACGGTGGTGATAGTGATGTATAAACGCTAAAAAAAGAAAAAACAGAGACTATTGCGGTACACAAAAACTCTCTCTCAAAAAAAAAGCCTCCCGAGGTAAACTATTTTCCCTTTAAAGGAAAACAAAACAAGAGGCAGGCGAAAGCGAAAAAGAGAGTTTTAATGTTAATACTAATATTATAGCGCCGGAAAATATTCTTCCGGCAACTCGCGTAAAGATAAGGGATTAAGAGGTTTCTTTGTGACCTCGCTGCGCCAATTATGCGTTGTGTCCATACAAAATACTGTCTTATATATTATATACATAATTAATATATTATGTATTAAATATCCGACAATATTGATTATTAAAATTCTTGATACTATAAAAAAAAAGAAAATTATTCCGCTTTTTAATTCCCTGCGTAAGACACGACACTCCTGTGTGCGTTTCACATCTCGTATATTAAAATTCAAGCGACAAAGTGAATGTGTAAAATTTCTCGCGCAATTAATTAATTAATAAAAGAACGAGTATGTGCCGCGATGTATAGCAGAGTAATCGGTCAAATTTTCAATGCGTCCAAGTGCCACAACTGCGGGGGATTGATCGTATATATACTTCGCGGCAGCTTCACGCACTGCATTTGCTGTGATCTCCTGTAAATAGTTTGAAACAATAGTTACGTGTATTGTTTTCACAATATTATTTGGTTTGTGATTTATAAGAAACCGGAGCTTACTTCATACATCGCGAGTCTCTCGCTCATGGGTTTGTAACAATTACGTAAATAGAGGCAATTGACTATGTCCAGAAAACGATCGACCGGATCGTTCAACTTGACGAGTTCGTGAAATTTGCATTTATTTACAGCACGTTTCACTTCCGCGTCAGTAACTGTCGTGCACAATCTTCTCCATTCGCTGAGCAACATGTCAACCATGGTCTGTACATGCGAATGTTGCGTGTGTGTTTGTTATCTTATCCTTTTAAAATCTCACAATTGATATATTTATTATTACTATATATACGTACGTCAAGTTTTAGTTTGTCGCAAACGAAATAGCAACCCCATATGCTATTGCACGCGTAATCCAGAATGAAAGATTTGTACAAATGACATGTGTTCGTATTAAATGCGCTGTGCGCGAGATACGGCGCGTTATGATTCGCCCCACCTGTGCAAAACAGAATCTCTCGATAAAAGTAGCGGATACACACGGAGATTAATCCCTTCTTTAAATAAAACAGCAGAAGACACTGTTTTTTTTTTCAATTCTACTTTCATCAAAAAGAATACGTTCACGTTTTCGAATTACCATACGTCATATCCCACGAGCCCACAATTTCCTTAGCTACTTCAAAAGCATATCGATCTTTGCACTGATCCTGAGAGAAGGTTGGTCCTTCAAATCCTATAGCTACGTATCCCAAGTCTTCGTCGTCATCTCTCAGTCGTAAATCAGCACCTGACAAACGTAAACACACATGCGTGTACTATTCCTGATCAGTCAAAACAGACATTTTGTCGTCAAAAAGACAATGGCATCGAATTTGCTGCATGTTTTTACACAAAAATTTCTAACAAATTACATTTTTACCTGAAAAACGTAATTGCTTCAAATTTAAACACTTTGATAACGATTCCATCTCGCAATCGTATGTTTCCTGTGGATGATTCTTAATAATGTGTTTGCACACTAGAGTTTGTAACTCTTCTGAGGAGAGCGCACCAGAGCTAATCAATGTGATGAAATGCGGCGTGAACACACGCTTTCTGAAGCATGTTAAACTGCTTGTCTCAAAATTTCTGCGTGCATCATTAACGCGTCAGTGATAAAACAAAAACGAAATTATATTCAAACAAAAGATATAAAAGGGAAAATTATTATTTTATAAATACTTGATTATGTGACTCTCGGGATATACACTTTTGGAGAGTGCTGTATCTTGATACGCGATACTAGAAAGATAATCCATTGCCACTCGTTCTGGATCAGAGTCGATTTTAATGAGTTCATTGAGAATCCGAGATTTCGCTAAGTTAACATCCGTATCACCTGGAGCAATATAAACCAATTTACATTAAAAGAGTTTTAAATAATTTTATATAATTAAAAATTAACAATATATATGTGAATACAAACATGTAGCACCGTTTATAGCGACGTCGATCAGCAACTCCGCAAGTTTTCCGGCATTCTGAGAAGGTGCTGTTCCATAAAATACAAACATATCTCGCATTGCGTTAGCCGTTACAGTACCGCCTATTTCCTGCAATTCTTGCTCGATTTGTAGTGGACTTTTTTGCGTTCCTCTCTATTGTGATTTATTTAGTCATTAGTTCGATTTGTATACACATATATTTCTAATATAAAAGTTCAAAAACTAAAATTATATTAAATATTCGCGTTATATTCTTTATATACATCCTATTTATAATATATATTAAAAATTTTCTTTATACAGTTTATTATTTACTTGAAATAACAAGCGCTCCAAAAATAATGCGCTACCGCGTTCATCGGGCTCTTCGAACATTATGCCTGCTGGCAGAAGACATCCAATAGTGGTAACGAACGATCTTTTATATTCGGAAATTAAATGCATGCCATTGATCACGTTGCATTCCATTTTGCCCTCAGATATTTCAAACGATGTGCCGCAAGACTCAGATATCTTTGTGGTTGTACCGTTACAATTTCCATGATTGTATTTGCGCAATTCTGGTTTTTTCTAAAGAATGAGATACATAGATCTTGTCAAATTAGAAATGCATACGGAAATATTTCACTTGTACGATAATTCTTACGGTACAAAAGTTATGTTTCGGCGCAACGTAAAACCTTCTCAAGATAAACATTTTCTAATATATTGCGATAAATATATTGCAAAATACTATTACATATATATTAAACGTATACCTTAAACAATTGACAGATACATCAAAGAGTAATATTTCCACGGCTGCGCATGTATTTATTGATAAACTTGCGGCCTGTCAAATGCAGTAATATATTCGCGTAAATTTCTTTTTGACAATGACAGTTTTCTTTTCGTCGATGACCGTTGGCGAGCCTGTCAACGATCATTGTTCGACCAATCAGAGAGATTTCTTCAAATACTGAGATGACAGAAAGAATGTGGACGAACGTCTTCTTTTAATTGTAGATAAAATGATTTTTTTCGCGAAATTTTTAATAACAATTACATTTTTATAACTATTAAAATTTTGTTATACTAATTTTATAGTAAAAGCTCTAAGGTCTTTGTATGCAAAATTTCATTCATTTTCGATGATTAATGTAAGAGATATAAGCATTTTTTGCTGAAGATTTCGGCGAGAAATTCGCTACGCCAAGAAAATCGAGCAAAATTTCAAATTTATTATCAGGATCACAGAAAGTGAAAGGAGCTCTACTACCAGGAGGGGTAAAAATAGCAAGGAGGTGCACCTATTCAGTCGATAAATTAGATGTATTAGGAGAGGTATAAGTTAAAGTAAGTGGCACTAAGTGTCTGCCGGTAATATTTATCGGTAAATTCTAGCGGAAAAATTCAACTTCAATACCAGGATCACAGAAAGTGACAGGAGCTTTGCTATTAGCGGAGAAGTGAGCCGATAACTTATAATATTCCGATTTAGCAAAGATTCATGTCAAAAAATATATTTAATCCTACCTTGGTTACTAAAATACTATATTTCACGTCACGTGTACTATAGTTTTTGGTAACCAAGGTAGGATTTTGGAACATACCCCTGGTAGTAACCATGATGGTAAGAAGACAAGGTGCATCATCCCCGAGATGCGCAGTGTTTGACCAATCAGACAGTTGCACCAGGTATGAAAAGATGAGGAAGCGCAACGGATAAGGTTAGGTTATATGTTGTTATCGGAGACTTGTGCGATCATGGCCGCTCTCAGGCGTCTCTCTGTTTTATGGTGACTTTGTCCTTCAGGATGTAACTTAGAATGGCGTATGGACCAACCTGAATAGGTCCACCGAGCCAACTTCGCACCAAGACCAAGACCTTCAGGATGTAACCTATAACATGGATTTCTGACTATTTACGGATATTGTTTCTCGAGTTTTACTACAAGCGAGACAGGAATGTAAGGTAACGTCTTCTTGTTTTTTTTTTTTCTAATTCTCCGCTATCAGTTCTGCTGATTTATCATGTGATTTTACGTGAAACTTTTCACTTAACTTTTATCTATTGTTGCTTGCTGACGCAGGATCCCGTAAAGTGTTACATGTGAGAGTTTCACATAAAATTACATGGTTGTTTGTTTATATTCATTCTTGTTATTGAATTTTCAATTCAATGTGTTATCAGGAATAACAGAGTTCAAGATAAAGCAGCCGTATCCACGGAAGAACGACTCTGGTATTGTCAACTGTCACACGATGGGAAGCTACAACAAGAAAGTTGCCTATTTCTACAATCCGGAGGTGGGCAATTTCCATTACGGACCCGGCCATCCTATGAAGCCCCATCGGTTGTCTGTCATTCACAGTTTGGTGCTGAACTATGGTCTCCACAAGAAGATGCAAATTTACCGGCCGTATCGTGCTAGCACTCACGACATGTGTCGCTTCCATTCCGAAGACTATGTCGAGTTCCTGCAACGCGTCACGCCACAGAATTTACAAGGCTACACTAAGTACCTGACTCATTTCAATGTGGGAGATGACTGTCCCGTCTTCGACGGGCTCTTTGATTTCTGCTCCATGTATACCGGTGCCTCGCTCGATGGCGCGACCAAACTCAATAACAATTGCTGCGACATCGCTGTCAACTGGAGTGGCGGTTTACATCACGCCAAGAAGTTCGAGGCATCCGGTTTTTGTTACATCAACGACATTGTCATAGCTATATTGGAATTGCTCAAATACCGCGCCAGAGTACTGTACATTGACATAGATGTGCATCACGGGGACGGCGTGCAGGAAGCCTTCTATCTCACCGATCGCGTCATGACCGTGTCCTTTCACAAGTATGGCAATTACTTTTTCCCTGGCACAGGTGACATGTATGAGATCGGTGCCGAGAGCGGACGGTACTACTCCGTCAACGTGCCCTTGAAGGAAGGAATCGACGATGCGTCCTACATACAGATCTTCAAACCTGTCATATCTCATGTCATGGAATTCTTTCAACCTACAGCTATAGTCCTTCAATGCGGCGCGGATTCTCTCGCCAACGATCGACTCGGTTGTTTCAGTCTGAGCACCAAAGGACATGGCGAATGTGTCAAATTTGTCAGAGATCTCAACGTGCCCTTGCTCACTGTCGGTGGTGGCGGTTATACGTTACGTAATGTCGCTAGATGCTGGACTTATGAGACGTCCCTTCTCGTCGACGAACAGATCAGCAACGAGTTGCCCTATACGGAATACTTGGAATATTTCGCGCCTGATTTTACTCTTCATCCCGAGGTCGTCACAAGACAGGACAACGCTAACGGTAAGCAGTATCTCGAGGCGATTACAAGACACGTGTGCGACAATCTCAAGATGATTCAGCACTCGCCGAGCGTTCAGATGCAAGACGTTCCGTGTGACGCGTTACCACCCGAGGAGGAGAGACAACCAGAACCGGATCCGGACTCCCGTCAAAATCCGCAGGACACCGACAAGATCGTCGAGCCAGCGAACGAGTATTATTCCGGCGACAAGGATCAGGACAAAATTGACGTGAACGAATCGTGATGAAAGAAGATATTTTAAAAATTACACACACTTCCTCGTTCTGTTAAACTTTTTCAAGTGTAACAGAATTACGGTACACGAATTACGAGAATAAGAAGCATGTGCTCGAATAAACTGTAAAAAAAAAACTAGATTATGTTTCCTACAACAGAAATAAGACAATTACCAATATCATATATTTGTATAATATTTAACTGCGATATGACGCAAATGTGTAAATACATGAGAATCATGCGATTTTTTTTTCCTTTTTACAATACTGATAAAATATATTTTTTTTACCAATATGTAATATACACTCTTGAATAAAATAAACTAACGTATCAACATAATCTTTCCCTGTTTATTCTTTCACATACGTATCGCGAGATAAAGTGAGAAGGTTGGAAGATAACGGCGTTGATGAATTGTCGTGCTGCTTGTTAAAATTTATTTCTTAATTGTGAAAAACTTAATATCTTAAATATTCATTAGGCGAATTTATTGTTTTACATCAGACAGCGATATATCTATATATATTTATATAGTCTACATAATGATACAACAACGACGAGAGATGTGTGAGGACGATATTTTATATATAATATATATATAGCGACAATAGTGTAATGCAGTAATACCAATAACGCAGTATAACATTTATGTATCTGTCTCGGGGCTATCTTGCTATATCACAGAGAAAACTCAACCTCTTTCTTTTTTTTTTTTCCCCCATTTCATCAACCTGCAAAGCAGAAACGTAAAAACAATTCTCTTCTCGCGCAAACTCTCTCTCTCCCCGCTCTCGGCAAGCGAGCGACTAAATGCGACTGATTGTAATAAATTAGATCTCTTAAATTAAGGCGCTTTGTTCTGTACATTTGTATCTTAAAACACTACGAAAAAGTCTCTCGAAAAATAATACCTGTACAAAAATACTCGCGAAGAACGCAAATATTTATATTTTATTTTTTTTTTTTTTCTTCTTAATTCGCAATCACCCTTCTTTGTGAAAATGGCGCGAAAAACTACGGATGCGGAGTCGATGTGCGTGTGCATGCTCTCTTCGCGCGTGCACACAACGCTCTAAACTTTGTACGCGGTTAACGAACTTTCGCCTTGCAAAAGACTGCGGTTATTTCTTTTATAGCTTTCTATAATTTTCGTTTCGAGACAAAAAAGTTTCTACGCGAAGCAGCCACATACATATGAGTGTGTGTGTGTGTAAGTATATGTATAATTTTCAGTCTCATAGTGACAACAATTCCATTTGGTGTTGAATCTTCCAATGAAGTCTCTCTGCGTATATATCTCAGCAGCCATACGTTTTACAAAACTATATATACAGCGCATAGAACAATTAAATTAGGAAATAATCATTTCGGACGTTCTTTGCTGCGTGTCTACAACTTGCTTGACTAGATGCTGTTGTTGTTCTTCTACGTCCTGTTTTTTGTTCGCGATTTGAAGAGCATTCGATGAACGATTATACACGGTAGGACTTTAGTTTTCACCGACGATACGATCAGTGGGGACGGTATGATTCAGTTTACGTTTCGAAATGCTTGTAAATACTTGTCACGTACGTCATGACTTGCTGCCAATCGGGTCGCTCCAGTTGACACATTTCCCCGATGTTCTGTGCAATGAGATGTTTTTGTTGAGTTAATTCGAACGATTGCGTCGCGTTGTTGTGACAATTATCGAGGAGAACACAATTTATCGACTTACCAGAGTAGTGGATATGCCAACGCTCTCAGCGGCAGCAAAGGCGATCGAGAAGTTTCGCCGTTTTTCGACCGGCGTCAACGTATCGTATGGTATTTTGTGTGGCATGTAGGAATGAAGAATCGCGCACAGCGCCAGGCCGTCGTTCCACGAACTGCTGAAGTTCGTTATATCGATATTTCTATATCCTATTGTCTTATTTTGACACCACTTGAGCAAAGCGTTGCGCTTGGATCCGCCGTTCTTCACCAAACCGCAAAGAGGATCCTTGCGTTCCGACAGATCGGTCACGCTGTTCCGTCGCACGAAGTCAATTGCCTTGGCGTTCAGAGCGCTCGGGTCTAACAGCTCGCCCGGACTCAGAACGACAGGTGTCGACTTAGTCTCTGCGCGTCCAACAATGAAAACATGCTATTATGTGGATACAAGGGAGGGGAGGAGATTGCTGCCTAAAATGCGTGTTCATCTTCGTGCGTGATATTTTTGTGTCTGTACCTAAATTAATTTTCTGTCCGTCGGAAACATCATCCAAACCCAAATTTAGTTTTTTTTCACGTTATTAATTTGAACAGATTTTTATGTTACGGATGTAATTTTAACATTGACTGAAAAATAAATTACCTGACACCGGTTTCTTCGCGATCGACGACTGCGTCTTATTGTTGTTCGTCGAATTTGCCGTGCAGATCAGATTGTTTATTTGTTGTTGATCCCTCAGAGGAGCCTTCAACGACATGATGTCCGTTGTCCCGATCGAATTCAGAGACGATGTGGAACTGCTACGGCTTCCGGGTCCTAAGCGCGACAATCTTATTTGTATTTTTGTTTTGTTATCTAAGTGTAAATACACGAAAAAGAATAAAATAACGTATACGTGTATCAGGATCGAATGCATATTTACCAGCTTTAGCTTGTTTCGTAGCATTCTCGATACTCTCGATCAAACACTTTACGGAAAGCCTCGAGTCCTGACGCGAGATGTTGGCCTTTCTACGAGCGGCTATCTCCTGCTGCACGCTCGTCAACACGGATTGTTGCGTTTCCGTGGGCGTGCTGGCTGGCCTCGAGGTTGGTTGTTGTTTCTGGTTGGCTGAAGAATTTCCAGATAAATGATCACATTCACTTGTTATGAAGTAGCGTTGCAAAATTTCCAAAGAGAAGAGAACGAAAGAGTAACAAAAGCGTTAAGCCAGCATTTGGTGTGATCGTGCATAGATGAAAGACAACGGACAATCGGTAATTAGAGTACTTGAGCAAATTTGAAAATCTGCTCAACTTAGAAACACGATTGAGCACGGATTAAAATTTTCGAATCGGAAAAGAAAAGGAGAGAAAGGGGGAAAAATTAACAGAAACAAGCGAATGTAACGTAGCGTAGAGCTTACCGAGGTAGGAAGAACACATGAAAAACATAAATAAAGCCGATCAACAATTAACTATTGGGACACTCGGACGAAGGACACACGATTTGTCATGAAGCAACCTCGTATAAATTCTCTGGCCTAATCGGGAAATCGGGACGGACAATGGATCCAGCAGCTTTTGCGATACAAGCGGTGATCGAGTGGTTCCCACATTTTAACAGAGAGCGACTTACGCTCGAGAGAATCGCTTGTTTGCAACAAGCGCCGACCCGGCGCCATCCTCAATTCCACGTCTTCTACGATCGTTTCGAACTTTTCTCTCAACGACGACGTTCGACCCACTGACGGAGTTTCGTCTTTACGTACGGAGCTCGCGACACTTGGCGACGCTCTCGATTCCTCGCTCGTCGAGGAAGGAGCCTCGACTCGAGGAGGATCGTCCTCGCTCGCGGTCTTTAAACTACTCTGCAGGAATTTCATGCGATTCGATCGATTCGTCTCGCTCAACTTCGACCGCGTTGATTGTTGATCCGTTTCTTGATTCGAATATCTCGACGACGCGAGCGACGGAGCAATCGAGATCGAATATTCCGATTTGGGCGAAATTCGACGCTCCGACGGTCTTGGTGACAACGGATACGACTTTCGTCTGGCCAACGAAGCGTGTAACGATATTGCATCATCTTCGGAACTATTTACATTTCTCCGTGACTTCGTATCGACACTCTCGTTGGACGAGTCGAGTATCTCCGACTCTTCAAATGCGTTTTTTTCTTGATCACACTCAGACACAGATTTTTTAACCGCGATTTCATCATCGTCGATGATAACCTGCTTCGCCGTCCATACCCAATCACTGCGCACTGTTTTTCCTTCCGCATCTTTTAACGTAGACGAAGATTTATCGCATCTCGTCTCACGCGACTGTTCGTGTTTGTCCAACGACGTCGCGTTCAAGAGCGAGTCGACTATCTCGCGACGCGGTTTTGACTCGCGCTTCTTCAAAAATCTCTGCTTTCGTTCGCTGTTTTCTCTCGATGTCAGAGGCGGGTCCGAAAGCGCTTTCACGTGTCTCGAATTTCCGCGTTGCTTCGTCGTCGCGTCTGACGACTCGACGTCGACCAAAGTGGGTGACGAGTGACTCGTGCTCGGACTGCTGTAACTTCTCTGCAACAATTTCCCCATCTCCGGATCGACCTCGAACTTCAGATCGTTCATAGCGCATTCCACGCCGGAAAATATGTAATCCCTCGGCACGAAGAACCGACTGTTGGAGATATCGATGCCGTAAGAATCCCCGTCGGCGTTTTGTATAGCGCGAATGTCCTTCAACAACGAACTCTTCGCCTCGTCCTTGCCCGACGTGCTCGCAACGGTGACGTACAGCTTCGGATAATCGTCCGCGATTGTTGGAAATGTGTCGCTCGAATTGAAAACGTTATCCAATTCGCTCGAGGACAGATAAAACGTGGAGGACTCGCTTTCCGACGATTTCGACTGTCTTGAATTTCGAGTCGCTGAATCTCGATCGTCCGCTTCATCGGAGGCACGAAGTTCGATGCGAAAGTTGGGACAAAATTCGATCTCTTCGCCGGAAATCAGTTTCTCGTCCAACGTGATGGCTTTTTTTTTAAGCGCCAAATCGCTGTTGTCCGTCAAATCGAGTTTCTTTTCGCTCGGAAAGACAACATTGACGTTTTCTCGATCGTCCATCGTCGTTTTCAACAAGCTGTTTCGCGATACGTGTTTTCTCGGATCGTAACGTCTTTTTAGAATCGTCCGACCACGCTTTAATATTACGCTCGCCGTTTTCAGCTTATTCCCGTTAGTGGTATCGAACGCTTTGCAGCTATTCACTGCAGTGCTGTCTAGTACGCGGCCCGATTGGGGAAAATAGGAACGAAATGCGAAATTAATGCAAGTCTCGATACAATTGTTTTTTTTTTTTTTTGTTTTTATACGATATATAAGAAATAAAATAATAAAAATAAAAATATTGCTTCTTCTCTAACGGTATGTAATATTGCATTTAGTTTTCATGCTTTATTTTTATAGAAAAACAAAAATATTATGTGCTAGTATATAAGACGATACTTTGTGTTTTATTTTTACACAACACATGTGTTAAATTTCTTTCTCTCTCGTATCGCAATATACTATCACATAACAGTTTCAGTTTGAAGTCAAGTTGATGATCGGTTCCGTTTCTTTACCTTTGTTCAACTTATCGAGCTGCGCCTCGAGCGCTCGGAGCTTGTCTCTTTGCGCCTTGTTTTCCATGACGACGCGTTCGAGCTCGCTCTGAGCCTCGGTCTTGAAGTCATTCGCGACTCGCACCGTCATCAGCAGATCGGTCTGAAATTGTTCCCATTCCGCGCTCTCGTCCTGCCTCAATTTACGTTCGTCGACCAGCGCGCACTCAAGCTCGTACAGACGCGTTTGCGCCTCCCGTTCCTTTCGTTGCGTTTCGCTCAGCGCGACCTTAAGCTCACGCTTGTCCTCCAAGTGCCGTTGGCACTGCGCCTGTAATTCCGCCAGCGAGTCCCGGACGAGTTGCAACTCTGTGCTCACAGACAACCGCTCGTCCTTGAGTTGATTCAGTCTGTACTCCAAGTCATCTATGGCAGATTTTGCGTTGTTTTGAGCCACCTACAATATTATTCGCATACATAAAAAAACAACCCACTGTAATTTATCGTCAGCTTTTTCATCGTCCAAAGCGAAACATACTTTATATTCTTCCTGAAGCTGCGAGTACTGATCCCTCCACCGATCGCGATCGCAGTGTGAACGCGCCAATTGTTCTTGCAACGCGGCCGCCTGCGTCTCCAGCGTGTCTTTCTCGCGTCTGGCCGCGTCCAGCAACTCGTCCGCCTTACTCTTGTTCTCCGGTTGTCTCGACTGCTCCGTTTCTTCGATCTTTGCCCGAGCGTTCTCCAACAGAATTGCCAGCCTGCTGATCTCTATGCTGCGATTTGCAACTTCCTGCCGAGCTTCTGCCAATTCCTTATCGAGCTGCTTCCGCTCGACGATCGTGACGTTCATTGACGCTTCCAGCAACTCGACGCACTTCGCTAGACGTTGAGCTTCCGCCGCGCTAGCGTCAGCGGTCGCTCGCAGACTCTTCAGCTCGCAGGTCAGCTCTTCTTGCTTTTGAAGCAGAGCTTCTCGTTCTTCCTGCGCACTCTGTAGTCATTCGAGCAATTAGTAATCGATTGATTCTGTCTGTACGTGCGTGTGTGCAAGATTTTACTCACTTTTAAAAGATCCACCAGTTTCTGCTCTCTCTCCGTGTTGTAGCCTATGGACATCTCCTGTGGCTGCTCCTCCCTCAGGAGCAATCCTTGTAGAGTATCGACTTTGGATCGGGAGTCTTCCAGCTTCTCCGTCTGGCGACATAGTGACTCCAAGAGAACACCTTTTTCCTCGGTTAACCTTTCGTTATCAGCTTGCAACTCCGTAACTTGCGCCTGCGTACAAATTAATTTCACACGTGTGCTGTGTCTATCCTTAACACGATCCAAGTGTCAAACATAAAAACAAACCTGTAAGTCGCTCAATTCTTGAATGGTAGCTTGCAATTCTTCGTTTGTGGAATAATGCGTTTCCTCCATTTGCAAGATTCTGTCTTGCAAACACGCCACCGAAACCTCCGACCTGATCGAACTGGAGGAGTGCTTGTCCCAGTCCGGTGTCGTGCATTGAGCTCCCTCCTGAGGTGTGCTGACGTTGATCGCGGGACTTTCATCCTGAGGGATGGCGATGGAAGCCGGGGCGGAGTTGTGAAGCCTCGAAGCGTCCAGCAGCAGCTGTTGTTTCTCCGTGTCCGACAGAGGAGAATGAGCCACGTCCCTGAGACGAGCGCAAAGAACCTCGTTCTCTTCGGTAAGACGTTCCAGCTCCAAACTGTGCTGCTCCTGTTCACGCAGGCAACAAACAGACCGAGCGAATCATTAGTCGACAACTTGCTCAACATATTTTGCACACAAGAGTTGATATATCAATTTGAAATAAAAGTAGTTCTAGCATATATGAACAAGTGTTTCTATTGTTGCACCGATCGTTCGACTGATACGTTTGCAACAATCGCGTATATTTGCGTCGCAATGTTTACACATCGTTATGTTTATATAAAATCGCATTATTTTCATACAACATTCCGAACGAGAAGAGAAGTCACGTAACGGCGGCAGTTGGCAAGCAATTTTCTAGAAAGCTCCCAAATATCGTGTGGAACCATAACATTCGTCAGAACTCGCGGGGCATTGAAACAAACAGATTTGCTCGGGCACGAGAATAAACGCGCTTCTCTCGCGATAAACGCAATTGCTGTCAAAAAGGGGTTGTAGAGAGAAGAGGAGCGGACAGCCAATCTTGTTCGTGAGGTTAGAATCGAACGAAGCGAGCGAATGTTTCTTCCGACAAATCGGAGCACAGCACGCCGGCACGATATGAAGAAACGTTTCGCGGTATTTAGATCTGACATGAGAACTTTAGCGGGGGTTTACCGTTGGCGAGGACGAGAAGCAACGTTTTTTCATATCGGATTCGCTCGCTTTCCCCGGCGCTCTCTTTCTACGTAAACATCCCCGCCGAGCTCTACCACGCCGCCCTCTGGGTCCGTTTTCGAACACGCGTAAACCGACTCGCAGCGATGCAAACAACCAGTACGAACGGCCGATTTAGCTGCAAGTACAACTCGTTATTTTCAACCGATAGAACTTGGAAGTACGTTAGAGTTTTGTCAGGCTGATTAAGCCTCGTCATAATTCGCGGGTAAAATTATGTTTTCCAATATATTTTACTTGAAGCCTATGTGAGTCATATGCGTACACATGTGTGTGGCACACATATGACTCACATGGACTTTAAGAATTCCTATTGTTAAGATATTAAATGCAAAACTGGCTTTCTCGTTGTGTTCACATAATTTATGTTCAGCAATAATTAGATTTTCACAAAATATTTCGAAAATAAAAAAATGCGCGATTGCGTGACTCTTTGTCTTCTCTGTTTTTCTCTCTCTTCCTCCTCCGCTTTTCTCTCTCTCTCTCTCCCTCTCTCTTTCTCTCTAATATTCTAACGGTTACGTCGGTTACGCGAGTCCCAGCAATGAAACCGGTATAATTTCCGCCGAGAGTTCAGATTCCGACGCTACAGCCAGAAAGTGATTTCTATGATTATTTATGGTGACAGAGAAATTTCATTATACAACGTCGATGTTTTTACGTTAACTTTGAAAAGATTAAGTTTAACGGAAGTTAATTTTTTTTCACAGATTTCTGACAGCTGTGACAGAGATTAATAGCGGCAGAGCGACCTTTTTCCCGCTGGGAATAATTTCCAAGAAGAGCTTTTGTGTGTTAGAAATTGCAAGAAAAGCAACAGGTTTTGTTCCAAAGTATGTCGCTACAAAAGATTTCTCGGGGAAGTTTTCGCAACCGATGTATTCTTGGGAAGAAGACACACTCGTGTGTTCCAATTTTCTCTCCCACACGCAAATCTTTTCGTAAATCCTTGACATAAAAATTATTTGAGACCCAAACAAATTTAACACCGGCCATGTGTCCGAATGCAAATTTTTAAAACACTCTGTAGCTTCAAGAATCATATGTAATTTAACTTGATGAGAAAAGTAGCAGCGTGATCTCTTCCCGGATCGATCTATTTAAGCGCAATTTAGATGCAAAGAGAATAATATATTTTTATACAGTCTCTCACACGGCGGCCGTCCTCGGCCATATGTTGCCTTCCTTGTACAGTCGTAAAAACACGAAAGGAGAGGGGCTGCGTAGGTATGCACGTGTACAGCAGTTAGGTATGCAAGAGGGGAAGAGAAGAATTAATAGAAGGCATCAACTGCGGATGAATCAGAGCGACATTTTGCGTCGCGATATATAATTCATTCATCGAGTGTATTTTACGACGCATTTGTTCCAGCTTTGCATTAAACATCAACAACAGTTTCCACGTCAATATAGTTTCAGCGTCAACGCTGATAAGTTCTGATTTATGTTAGAGAAGATATAAAGAGACGTATGGTTAAAATTGACCAATATAGATATTTTCTTTAAAACTTCTATCATAAATTAAAAATCTAATAATGATTTGTTTGATTTTTCGATAGTCGATCTCTTTCGGAAGCTTACCTTGAGGGCGGCGAGTTCGGCGCGTAGCTCGCGCAAAGCCTGAGCGTCGGTGGCTGCGTCGCGCAAGTTGGCTTCGAGGCGTGCGCGATCCTTGCGCAAGACTTCAATCTCTCGTTCCAGCTCCTGCATCCTGGAGACCTTGGCCGGGCCCTTCGCCGGCGACGTCGCCTTGGTCCTGACCGGCTCCTTATTCGACACGGAGCCGGCCCAGTTGTTCCCGACCGGCGAAACGTCGTTCTTCGCCTCCAGCGAGGAGGCGCTCGGCGCCGGGCGCAGCGATGCCGATTGCTGCTGCTGCGCCGATTGCTGATGACTGCTCGGCTGTCCTCTGCGAAACAGCGATTTGAACTTCATCATGGTCACTCGACTATTCACTGCGATTCTCGAATAATAATGTTTCTCGTTGACGAGACTGAAACTCGAGAGAGTTTCAGAGAAATGTTAAGCGGAAATAATTGTTTTTCCTTTGAAATGTCTAAGAATGTCTGGGATCCTTGTCATCAACGAACGACAACATCGTCGGCCGTTCCCGTTAGCGGACACTTGGAACACTCGACCGAGAAGTGCGTCCGCATGACTGTCATCATCTTGTCGCACCTCCTCCTCCTCCGTTTATAACCGATTGTACATAATCGTCGCTAGGTCACGAACGCGAATTATTGCCAACCTTCACGAACGGGCACTGATAAAAGAACCGTCTTTTGACTAGACACTCGGCAAAAGGATGAGAGATTGTTATGTAAGAAAAAACTTTGTTCTGGAGAATGAGAACAATTGCTGAAGCGGCGCCAGTTATCAGAGTTCTTTAAATAGTATTTTATCTAAAAGAAATTCTTTTAAATAAGTATATAAATTTTCTGTTACCAGTTTAAAAATACTAAAAAAAACTTTCTTCTAATCTCTTTTTTTTTTTTATCAGTTATGAAGATATTTACGATTGATACGTTTTTTGATGCACAATTGTTTACTTGAAACCCTCGAGATAAGGATTAGTCAATCCGTATCTATGTGATTAGCTTGTTTGATAAGTGTTCGATTTTAAAACACATAAATTCCAACGCTCTTAATGCGCTCGAAAACACATAAAGCATTTGTTTCGACCTGAATAACTTTATCAATATCTTAGTGTTTAAAACTTGTATCGCACAAAACTTGTATCAAGAGAGCATTGACGTTTAAAATGTCAGTTTTAATGCATTTAGTTAAGAATATAATTAATTTTTATGACTTCTTCGGCCATATGAGAGACAAAGAGATATGTAATCACAAGTACACAATTCGTGTCATAAAGACACATACAAACAACAAATTACAAGTTCCATTTCTTGTCATAAAACAGTCTCGAATTGATAGAATTTAAAACTCGGCTATTAAACTCTCATATATTCCTCGCGCGAACTCTAATTCCGTCTTCAGGATGTGTTTCGGATAGCATATCTTCTCACGCGCTCAGTCTCTTCGGCACGTTCAAAGCAAAACAACATCTCTTTGTAAACTTCACCGAGCGGATCATCCTTGCTTTAGATCACTGGGTCACTTTGCCAACAAAAACTTCCTTTCCTTTATCTTTCTTTTTTCAGAATTCTTTGCGATGATCTTTCAGATTTCGCGAGATAGCGACATTACGCGACATGGATGATCGGAGCCGCATCGTGTGGCTCGCGCTCGCCAAGGAATTCGAAGATTCGAAGCGAGTGGCCTCGAGCCACTTTCCTCGGCGCGCCGAGAGACCCTCGCTTTTTCTTTTTTTTTTTCTTCTTCTTCAGGGCGACGAGAAACGAGAAAGGCGCGTCAGCTTCGTTCGTCGCGCGACGACCACTTGTTGCTCTCCAATTCGATCAACGACCGAGGGTCCGTTCCGCCGAGCGGAAGGACGTCCAGGTGTCCTTGCGCGGTCCCCTCAAGGATCCCCAAGGACAATGATCTGACGCGTCGAGAATGCTCGAAGAAACGGGAATGAAATTTAACGAGGCTTTTCTCGAAATTTCGTTAAATGAAATGTCGGATACCGGAAGTCCGATCTCTCGTTTCGAAAATTATGTTCTCGAGCAACCGATGACGTCCCGATCAACTTGGGTTATCCATCCGCGACACGGCGCACGACACGACGGATACCGCACGACAGTGCATCGAATACTGAATACGTGAGTCGACAGTCGCCCTCTCTCCTTCTCTCGTGATTCTGCCCTGTCTCTTCCCCTTCTCCCCACCCGGTACTCCGTTCTGTTCCTCCTGCTCCTGCTGAGACCAAGGTTTTTCTTAAGCAGCCCGCTCTTTCTCCCCTTCTCTCTCTCTCTCTCTCTCTCTTTCTCTTTTATTTCCTTTGCCTAGCTGGACTCCGAAGGGCCAACGTGTTGTAAATGCAGCCAGAGGTCGTACTTCGGGCACTCTGTGTGTTCGTCAGCCATTGAGAAATTCTCTCGTCGCGAATTCCACGCCTTGACTTTTAAAGAACGTAATTGCGATCACTGCTTAGCCTTATATTCGCGCGTTATTCAGACCGCGAAATTACGAGCGAGTGATGTATATGTATATATGTATATATACACTCATTCAATGACTTCAGCCGCGTGTCCGAATTTAATAAAGTTCTGCAAGATCGGGCAGTAAATTTAAACGCGGTTGACACAAATGTTTGAGACGCAATTCGCAGCAACAGATTGCGGAAGACTAAAACGTTCTTTTTTTTGTCGCATGCTTTTGACATTACAATGTTAAAAAGTATGGTAATCGTGGTGCTCTTTGTCACAAGAGCTGATCAAGTATACTCTCAGAGAAAAGTTTCCTTTCGTCTATAAAGTTTCCGCGATATTTTACTTCTTTGGCTATTTATAAGTTCTTTATCTTCTTTCTTTCAAGAAATACGACCTTAAATTGCTTCGAACTCAAACTCTCCGTAAAAAAACGTAGAAGGACTAATTTCGAGGTGAATGCTCTCGCGGTGTTTGCGAAATATCGACTGACAAATTTGTTCGATTAATTTAGCACCGCGCTTGCGCCATGTGCGAAAAGAAGTTTATTAAAAGATAAGCGAATCGGCTAGTATGATCGGCGGCTTGGCAATCACGGAGCGGAGCGAATTGCCCTTTGACGCGCTTCGATCATTCGGAATCGCGTCGATTTTCGATCAACGAGAGAAGGGAGAGAGAGCGAGGGATAATTGCCCGGATGAGTCGGTGAGGAGAAGAGGGAGAGACAGCCGTCGGAAGACTCTTGGAAACGGGTACGCCGGCTCGTCGTCTTCATCGTCGTCTTCGTCTTCGTCGTCGTCGTCGACGTCGTCGAGGATGGCACGATCCACGGGGAAGAGAGACGGCAGGAGAGAAGCGGAGGAACTGCTTAAGGAGGCCACACGGAATCCGCAGACGTCTCACCGGTCGACCAGTTTTCTCATACGGTCGACATATGGTATGTACCCGGTGGCCGAAAGGTCTCGTCGCCGCGGGATATGATACGCCAAGTAGGCAACGAGCATATCTCTTCTTTCGGATCCGAATCGGTCCGTGTGTTTCTTTCGCATGGAATATCACATCTGCGACTTCGGATTTCCACCGTTCTATCTGTCACACACTTCGCCAACTACAATAATCAAGAGTTAGAAACTTGGAAACGAAAAATAAAGAAAAAACTATTTCCTTTCTTTTAAGATTTCTCTAGTTTGCATTTAGACATTTCACGTAATCCTTTCTTGTAATCTGTAGTCTTCATCGTCTATCTTCAATACGTTGGTCATAATGCCGCACACGACGTGACTATCGATGATTACATTGGTCTCCGAGAATGCTCGAGCACTTTATCGGGGAAACAATTGTAAAAACGAAGGAGTGACATTAACATAAGAATCCAATTATATTTGCATTCCAACGATTCTCTAGATTGTCTTCCTATACAATAAATAACTTAAGGAATGATTTTTGTTTTTCATTTTTATCGAAACCACTTCTGAATAAACTAGAATTCTTTGGCTAATTAAAAGAACGAAGTAATAAAATTTTATGTTTTGAATTTGAAACAACCTTCTGTCTCACTTGGGGATGAAACGCGAGAAAATTATTTTTCCCGGTCTCAATGAGCGATGCGATTCGACAAGGAAGAAAGTACAAACGAAAGGAAGATGACGCACGTTTCATGATTGCATCGCGACGTGCGGCAAAATCGTTCGTCCGTGACACTAGATCCGTCGAAGAGGGTCCCTGTGCCGGGCCCCTGGCTCGGTGCATTTGCACGTGCACCGAACCTCCGTCCGAAACAAACCGGTATACGTTTTTCCGGCTGACGGAAATACGACACTCCTCGACGGCGGTCCCTCTCTCTCTCTCTTGTCAGCAGGTATACGAAATGTTAAACGAGGCATTGCTGGAAGTAAAAACCAGTAAAAGTAACACACCTGTATATTAACCAGCTCGAGACGTGACATTACGTCTCGAGAGAAAAACAAGATTTCGCGAGAACATGTCTGTCACGAAATTAGAAAAATAGGAAGAAAGAAAGAAAATGGTTTAGTTTTTTCAGAAATAAAAACTATTGGACATATTATAATTTTCACCAACTTGCCGTGCACGCAAAGAACTCGCTTCTAAAAGAAATTACACGACGTCAATCCGATTTAATCGGATCGTAATCGAAACGGGCGGATTAACAAACGGAAATGGTTGCTGTTCGCGCGAATTGACACGCGGTGTCGATTTTCGTGCGCGTGATAAAGCAACAAGTCTTCTCAGCAGCGAGAGACCACGTCATGCTCCTCGGAAGACGAAGAGATAGTCCGACTAAACATAAAACGTTTCGAGATCGCGCGATCGAAGAGATAACACGGAACAGAGACGGCACTGTGTGGCCCCTTGGCGCAGCATCCGACCGTGGACCGTTCGATGAGATTCCGTTACGACAAGTACCGATGTAGAAATTTTTGTCTAAAGCGCCCGTTAAATAACGAAGCTACATAATGCTCGTTAGTAAAGAAAGAACAACATTTACATTATCTTCTGCTCTATTATCCGAACAAAATAAATGCAACTAGAAATTGTTATTTCCTCCGAATCTATGAAAAGAGCACGTGTATTTATAATAAATATTCGTTAAAATGAAGAAAGAGACGGATATGCGTTGAATGAGACAAAAATTGTTCTCGCGATTTTTCTTGAATCAAGTAGAAATTCGAGAAAGCACATAAAAATTGAGAAGAAAAGTTTATCGGAGTGAAAGTTATTCGGAATAAATTATTTGCAGTTTTTTTTCCTCCGAGGCACTTTCTACGGCATTCGACAGATATCGAATTCGTAATTAGAATCCGATGGGGGCATCGAGTCTTAAAAAAAAAAAGGCAGTTGTTACACCTCGAAATTTGCGGATCTGTTATATTTAATCGTTATTCAGTCAACCATATTAATATTTCAACATCGTATCAGCAAAGCTGTTATTAGCGTCCCGTACGACCGAAGCCTCGAAGATACAAGACCGCAGTGTTAAATTTCTTGCCGAGCGTGCACACACATATTATATCGAATTCGATGAGTATTGCCTTTCAGAAATTTCGAGCTATGCAATTGTCGCGATAAAAACTGTTTGTCGCGTTACGTGGAGGGCTCATCCGAAAGAAAAAGAGCAAATATGTTTGCGTACCAAATTGTTGCGCTTATTTAAGCGCGTTATCGTGTATCAACGATTGTTAATATCACGGTTCGAGCCGAATTTCTGACGCGGCGCTGTATTTTTCCTCTGCCAGTATCTCCATATTTAGCGCGAGCTAACATTTACTTTCCTTGCGAGGAATGTGTCGGTATATTTATGAGTTTTTTCATCCCCTTTGACGTCAAGTCTGCTTTTTCCAAGATTACAATCCAATTTAATAATTAAACAAAATTAATAATTCCTCATAAAATGTTTTAACATAAATGTTTTAACATAAAATGTGTATTTCCACACATTTGTTGAAGCGCACTTTCCATTTTTTTTGATAGAAAATGGAAATTTATATTTTATTTTCAAGCACGTCATCGAATATCGAATGTAAACGAGCGTTTCTTCGTCGACTGATTTCAAGTTCGCTCGTATGTATCTCTATCTCAGCCTCAAACGAGACACGAGTTAGATATCCTTATCGCAAGGTGTAAAGTCGGTCGGCTTATTTAGAAAAATACTATCGCTGACGTCATTCTGTTCATAAAGGTGTGTTTCTACTATGTGAGATAAATGTTTTCATCGTCGCGCGAGTCGGCGCATTACAAAATTATGCACGCGATTCTAATCGCGAGAAAGACGACGCGCGAGGTGAGACGCGATCCGTAAAAAACACGAAGAAACGCTCAAGAATGTATTTCGAGAAATGAAAGGAGAATTGCGCGAGAGAATAAACAGAGAGTAAATTTTAAATTAAAAAAAAAAAAAACAAAAAAGAAAGAGCCGAGAAGAGTGCGAAACGTTTGTAATAATAAAAACAAAGAGAGAAAAAGAGACCGCAGTGTTATATTTATCGCCGTGTAAATATTTACACCACACGGTTGTGCGGTGACCACTTGTGCAAACAAAGAAATATTGTAAGAAGTCACGTTGAAACTCCGATCGTGCTCGCGACAGAATAGTTCGAACCGTACATAACTTTTGTCTCTCTTTTATTCTCTTGATCCTTATCGAAAATTGAATACGCGGTTTCTCGCTCGTCTGAATAAGTCTTGCACTTTGAAAAACCTGATAATTGCCCGATATCGTTTAATTGCATTTACTACAAAGATTAGGTACATTGCGTTGTACGAGACGAGATTGTCATAAAACACGGGACGGAAAACGTACGCGATAAGCCGTGTCTTTCGAGAGCAATGACGTCAGGCTCGTATCATATTGTTTCTTTTTCTACTGTAACGCGCAAGAGAAGTCAATTGGCTCTGCCCTTCTTCGGAGACCCTTATACGTTTATAGAGCCCGCTCGTTTTCAGCGCGGCATTAGAGAATCGACGGAGGCGGGCGCTTAATCGCGCGCGCACAGTGAAACGCTCTGTGAAGCCTCCGCGCCATCAGCTGCTGCTTCGCAACAAAACCGAAGAGAATTTAAACGCTCGATATATCACGCTGCTCGCGCCGCTCTTGCTCGCGCGTCGTTAAATCGTTCGATTCGTCGCGAACTGGATTTTAATCGGAGACTCTTCCAGGGTAATAAACCGTTTTACAACTTTTTTTTTTTTTTTTTTGCGCGAGAACGATCGGAATAAGTGTAAATTACACGTTAAAAAGCGAATTTATTAGGCGCGCTCTCGCACGATAGACCGCTTTCGCGAGAAAAATCGGGTTAGCCGCGAACTCTCTGTAATCTCGTCGGTTTTATGGCGACGGCGGCGCGCACCGGCTCGCGTCGCGCCGCCTATTGACTTTTGATTCACTAGGTATGTGGGTCGGTGCCGAGTGCCGCTCTCATTGCCGGAGTGGGCCGACGGTAGTAGTGATGGACCTGAAACCCACGACTACATGTAAGAGAATATCTCGCGGTTATCAGAAAATTTGCGTGTACCTTTTAACAGATCCTTTATAAAGGATTTAGGTAGCTTTTAAAAAATCCTTTGGCGTGCGATATTTCATACGTTGAGAACGCAAAGGGTTTTTAATATTAAATTTGTGCGTACATTAAAATGATAAAACGCGTTTTATTTTTAATATGTTAAATACAGGCCGTTCACGAGCGCAATAATAAAATGTTTATTGCGGAGAGAGAGAGAGAGAAAAAATATGGAAGAGGAATTGTTCCAAAACCTTTCGAAGTACTTTGCGAGAACAGAGCATTGTTTCAACGTCTCGAGGATGAAACTGGTTCACAGTCGCACGGCGCGATGTGAAGAATAACGACTCGTCTCCTTTTATCCGAACGATTATTTCGAAGTATTCGCGAAATGTAGCCGTCGAGAAGCGGGAAATGAGAGAAAGTGAATCGCGCGAACGTGAGTCTCTCGGTCTCTAAACACAAATAAATAATGCACCTCGCTGAGAAAATCCTGATTGTACTCGTCGCTCTTGACGCCACAATGTGCGAACCGACTGATCTCGGCGTTTCAAACGAGCATTCTTTTTGTGAAGAAAACACTCCCAAAAAGATAAATATGTTCTTAATATTATCCGTGTGTGTGTGTGTGTGTGTATCGAGAAATCGTGGGGAAAGGAACCGCCGTCCGTCCGGGTCGTCGAACCCTCGCTCGCGCGAACTAGCTACACGAACGAGCGCATCTCGCCTTTTTCCCCTCTTTCTTCGTCCCTCAATTTTCTTTATCCGTTTTTTTTTTACAAAACCAACGACGCATATGTGAAACAGCGTGAGAGCACACTTGAGAAACTTACTTTAGCTGCTGGTCCGCCGTTTTCGTCGCCTTGCTTCCCCGAGTGGAAGCGTTGCGCGTCTCAGCTTTTCGGCTTGCCGGTCTCCTCGCGCTAAAAAGCGACGCGACACCACCGTCCCTTTTTCTTTCTGCACTCGACGCTGATTTTGATACTGGTTTCGTCGTCGTTGCTGACTTCGTCCTAAAATCCAATAAATCGGCTGATAATATTGTAGATTTTTTCTTAAGTAGAAGATCTCGGAGTTATTTATTTATTTTTTAAAATAAACAACACGTTATTAATTATCTAATAAGTTAATTAAATCTAAAAACTAATAAGTTAATTTGTACGTATTATTTTTTAAAATGTTTTGCGCAATAGATCGCGCTTAGAGGCGGCGATTGAAAGGCTTCGTGCATATTCTGCGGGCTATTCGATGCCGCACATGACCGTTTGACTCGCGCCCACGTAGGCGAAGAATCTCTCGCGCGCGATGTGAACAATCGACGTGCAATTCGCTTTAATTGCACAATAAAAAATCAGAGGCGGTGGACGACGGTCGGCCGCCAGCGCGATTACACGTTCCTAACGCGGGAAAGCGCCGCTGAATCTTTCGTTGTGCAAGGAATCGATAGAATCGGTTACGCAACAAACGCCGCGTATATATTAACGCAATACAACTCTGAACGAGGAGTGCGTGAACCTAGCAGGTGAGTATACGTATACTAACGAGGCGGAGAATTGTGTAACGCCGTGCGTGCGTGCCGGTTAACATTTGTTCCTCTTAGGGGAACAATCCGGGGGATACGAGTTGGTTTGGCGCAACGACGCTAATTTCGTTATCGCGTTCTGTGGCGAGAAGCCGCAATCGAGCAAACGACGTCGTGAGAAAAGTGTCTTCTCGACGACGCGAACATCGCTTTAATGACTCGATCGAGAACGTTTTGTGCTGCAATTAAGCTTAATTTGCCGGTAATTTTCCATCTCGACTTTAACAGGAGACGCGTATATATAATAAAAGATAAAAAAAACTTTTAATACTAAGACGATCATTTGGATCACGGTCGTGACTGATGATCTAAATTGAACCTCGTGCTCTTCGCGGTTTTTTTGTTTTACAAATTTGCGAGCTGTTAATTATTTTAATTTTTTTCACAAAGAGTCTGGCATATAATAAAACAGACGTGAAAATTAACACCAGTCGTAAATTTCTTTCTTGCTCTCAGCACGCGCGTCGTGGTGGAAAGCTCGAGGGGCGAAATCGCGCGGCTGCGACGGGGGCGAGAATTGAAACGCGCCGGAGAACCCGATTCGACAAGTTTAGCGTATCGACAGCCACACATTTCAGTGTGTATCGGCCACTTGATGAGGTCAGTTCGATCGCTGACCGCTGGTCAATGCCCTCTTCTCGTCGGATCTGCCTGTTGCAAACGAACGAACGAAGCGGCGGCGATCGAGCGATCGATCGATCGGCCCGGCGCGAAGCAGATTGATTTCGTTCCAGCGGTGTTGTAGCGCACACCTGGTTAACAACGCTCACTCGGCATTACGTAAATTATGAGTGAATTGTCGTGTTGCCGAGCAGAAAACCGTAAATATCTCGTATCGAGCGTACAGCAGTCCGACGTGCGGATTTGTACGTTTCGATTATATACAAAATGTTTTTGTGTTTAAAACTAAATTTGTTTCAATTATTTCGTGTATCTACGATACATGCAATTTGTTTTTGAATTTGACATGTTTTTAATTAATCGAGAATAAACGTTAGCAATTTGTAAGATAATGTCCCAATAACCAGACATTTATTCATAAAACAATTATTCTACATGTAAATATTAATCCATAACAACTACCTGTTTTAAGTATTTTTAAGATATATTTTTAATTATTAGTTGTAAATGTGTATATAAAATATTTAGTAATTATTTCTTTATTGATCTGGTCATTGAAACATTTACTTCATATATTTCAAATATTTTTTGTGTTCCTCTCTTTCGCTGGTATTGTTGTAAAAATAAAAGAAAAAATTATGTGTGTGTGTGTATGTGTGTATGTGTTATCAGACTTTGAGTCACGCGTGGACTTAGCATTCAAATAAATTATTTTTCCGGCTTACGCGATGGACGTTAGGTAGCCAGACCATCGTCATCGGACCGTCTTGTGATAATAACGCCGGCTGGCAGCACACGTGCGTGCAGCACGCGTTTATCTCTGTTACGTGACGTTCGTGCATTCTCGCATGTTGAATTTTAAATGATATAACGTGACACGTGAATTTACACAAGAGAGCGTCCAGTAATTCTATCTCTCGCGAGAACACGCTATCTCGCGCAAAACCGTTGCGTTACCAAGAGAGGTGACATCTTGCGCCTACCTATTATTAATCCGGCGAAGTTACACGGCAACATTCGCGAAGGAGAATTTATATTTAACTTTCAGAAAGAGAGAGATTTATTTATTGTTTACTTGGCGTGAAATTCTCATAAATCGCTTGGCGTTGCGAAAACGCGACGATCGAAAAGAGAACAAACTTTTAATATAGAAACAATAAATATCTAATAGAGGAATAAAAATAATAAACGTTTGATATTGAAATAATGAATAAAAGAAAGTTTTTGAAAACGACGTCTCTCTCTTTTTCTAGAAATAAAAAAAACTAGGAGCCATCTGTAGCGGCAGGTGGATTTGTATAACGGACTTCCTGGACGAATAATGACAGGACCGGTTTTCCGTGATCCGTGACAGAAGTCCGTCCTACTGTGCGTCTATCACGTGGCAACGAGCACTCGTCACGTGTGCGAAACTGCGCGTTAACGTCCTCTGTAGGATGGATGTCTCGCTCACTACATGTAAGAGTCGGTAACAAGCATCGCGAAATCGATAATGTAGGAATTTGTGTTAGGAACAACGTATCATGTAAGCACCGTCGCGGTTACGTTTCTATACTAAATAGTGATTAAAAAAAATTTTTTATACATTGTGTAACAAATCAAAATATACTATGACACAGTTTTACATTTTTTTTTCCTTTCATTGTCAAGAAAACGTTGCAAAAATTTATTGTTACTCTTGTAATAAAGAATATTCACTTACTGATTCGCACTGGATTTTTTTGCAAGCGGAAGAGTATTCTGCGTGGTCCGTTTAAACGGTGGCCGCCCACCCGAACCCCCGGACATCCCGCTTCGAGCCTAAAATCAATATTTATATTAAATATTTATTCAGTAAATATTTTTAGTGTGAGCAAGAGCATAATTTATCTCTCAAAGATGATCGATGCTTATAACAATAAGAAATAAAATTTAAATAGAGCCGCGATAAATCGCATTTTATTCTGCTGGTTATCGGGAAAAGGGAAAACAAAAAAACTAAAAAAAAAATAGAACAAATTAGAAACGTAACAAAATCTCGTTGCAACTTTATAAAAGATTCCTCGTAACAATCACGAGAATTAAAACGGTGTCGTTTCACAGATAACGCAATCTCTGACGATAATGCCTCGCATATCACGGATATTATCTTCCGAAATAAACAATAAGGAAAAGAACGCGATAATGTTACAACATAAAAAAAAAAAAAATCGCAACGAAAGAAAAGGCAGGATTTCTTATAAAACACGTAGCGCGTTTCACTCTGTTTCGCGTGCGCCGACATCGCGATTAAAAGAACCGGCAATTAAACCGCAAGATAGGCCATTACACATATGTTATATCGCAGATTATCTCCGGATGCGGTTTTTAATAAAACAAAAAGCAGCGGAACGTTATCGCCGGGCCGGATCGTCGTCTGTTACATTCGCGAAAGTCGACCGATTCTCCGACTGCGCATTTTATTTTTTTTTACTCATATTTGCACGATAATCAGGCGCGTGCGACACGCGTAATTATTTCCCAGCTCGAGCATTAAAACCAATTAATTATCGTGTCGTCTACCGTTTCCGCGACGATCTGATAATTCGGTGATTTATATAAGTTTTATACAACGGGCAAATATAATCGAATGTAATCGCGACGACTAATCGCGCTTGGAGATTAGTCCAGGAATCAATCGATACGCCGGTCCTTTTAACCACTAATTAATCACGAGCTTAACGAATTCCGAAAGAACTACTTTGTGTTTTTACACCTTGTAGCGAGAAATTGTCTCTGGATACGCGCGTAAAGGCGTTGTATAATTAGGTATTTAATAATTATGTCGTAATCACATGACACAACGGGAAATAAACTTTTTGAGATATAAAATTTGAATACGCAATTCTGTCTGTCACGTAACGCAAAAGTCACGTGCACGTGAAAATTGTAAATAAAGCAGAAAAACGTTTTTCACATATGCGAGTGCGTCATATCGAGTATTACCGAATTTCCACCGAGGGCATCTAGAAACTGTCGGATCATCTTAAGTAACAGATAAAGGAGTCACTCAACACACTGAATCACCGTTTTACACACTAGAGCGAGATGCTGCAGCAACAACACGCCACGCTCGTTTCACATTACACGCGCAAGAAGATATACCGGAGTTCTTTTTTAAACCGCACTCACGAAATCGACGCCGATGCGAAGAGATTCAACACCTCTCCGCGAAAAATGTTTAACGAACGCGAGAAAAAAAACGCGAGAATTAAAAAATAAATATATGTAAATATATGTATTATTTTTCAAACGAGCGCAGCGCTTCTCGCTTCTGCGCCACAATTACTCGAGGACGCTTCTACGAAGACTGACGGAATTCGAATCGGTATAAGATAAGAGAGTTATAAGTTACCAGCGATAAGCTAGAAAATATCTACAGGTAGGATAAGTTTCATATACACGCTCTTGAATTGAAACGCTCCTCTATTCAACCGCATCAAGAGAACGAAGTCAATCTTCGGATCTCGCGAGATCCGTTACGAAAAATTTATTTTATTATTATGTATATAATAATAAAATAAATTTTTTTTATTAATAAAGATTAGTAAACATAATTTAATTGTTTATTTTTTGGTATACATTATAAAATAGATTTAATTTTGTTACATCTAATGGCATCAGAGCAATTCGAATACGGTGTGTCAATTATCAGATCTCCGTTATCAAATTTACGAAAATCATCCGAAGCTCACGCGCAAATGTATTTCATATAAATACTACTGTTGCAACCGTGTTGTTTCTTCGATACCTGAGACATGTTTTCGATCTCAGTCATTTCGAAAGCGTTTTCTCTCTCATCTCGAAATCACGGCGGGATTTTGAGCGGTTGCGATACCGCAGAAACGCGACTTCGATCGGAAGACCATAGAACGTACGTATGGTATACGTATACCTTGCGAAGGTTCATCGAACCTCGGACACGTACGGGTTCTCTCGGCCAATAATAAAGATGCACGCCCGGTACGTAACTACGCTCTGTACATACGTACGTAAGTACTACTCTGCACCCGTACCCGCTCTCTCTCCGCCGCGGATACTCGAACCGTATACAGGGTGTCTTGAAATCTAGCCGCAAATCTTTGCTCGAGCGAAACCGGTGAATAAAATTGCTGTCAATAAATTGTAAACGTGAAATCGTCGCCTATCGAAACCTATCACATGTTCATCAATTGTTGTTTCAATTAATATGATTGTCGCCATAAAATTGTTTTTTTTTTGTTGTTAATTGTGTGGGCCAAAGAATTTAAAAAACTAAAGAAAATATCACCGAGAATTTGTCTCTAAAAAATATTATTTGCATTAATGTAATTTATATATAAAAAATTTAAATACGCAAAATCGCGCGTGGAAAACAATTTTATTCTGCAAGATTTTTCAAATTCGCGTAATATTCTCGAGAACCGTTACATATTCTCTCGGATCACGGATTCTAGGTTGCACAACCGTCCCGTCACTGTGCGCTGAGAGTCCTGCAAACCGAGGATATTGCGAATTGCAACATCAAACGATTGGGTCTGCTCCCATCCTCGAAAAATATCGATCTTACCGATTCGATGTTCGTGATTCTCGATCCATCCGGGGATCGATTTCTGCAATGGAATACGCGCGCGCCTCGTCCGACGAGAGTATATTGTTTTGTAGTTTCGCGATGACGTAACATCAATATTCCAAGACTCTGTAATTCAACAAAAATCATTTCTTACTCGAATGCGTAAATATCTGCGGATATTCATCTTCGCAACTCGTTTTTTTTTTCATTTTAACGTATCGAAAGTTCTCGAAGGATCTTTCATTGCGTTTACGCGCGGATTATTGAAATTTTGATCGTTTCCTGAATTTTCTCGGGAAATTCCTGCGTACATGGTTACACGCGACACCCCGTATACACGCTCGCACGAGTACACATACATACACGTCTGCCTACTTAGTGACGTGTTTTTCTTTCTCTCTCGACGACGCGGGAATTGGAATTCTTGCGAAAAACGGATCACTGGCTGGCGCTATCAGCTGGCGATACGTTCGCGATAAAAATCGATGGAGACGTCAACGAATCGACCGGACACGCGAGAAGCGCGAAAGCGAGGGATTTTACCGCTTCGTTGACGCGCCGCGCGCTACCGACGATAACGGGATGAACCGCGTGTTTTCGTGTTTGCTAATATTTACGACGTTTTGCGCAGCAACGTTGCGTTCTCTCGAAATTGCTTCAATTGCACGGTACGTCACCACAGCGCAACGAAATCGCGCAACCATCCATGTCGCTGTAAAAAAAAAAAAAAAAAAATACATATAGTGTTTTTGCCTCACAAATGTCCTAGAAGAGTAAACGAGTTTAACGGTCCACGGAAGCTGCCTTGTAACTATTACCTACATATGCGCAAACAAACACTCAATTCTTTATCACATAAAACAAATTGCGTAGAAAAATGCTCATCGGAGATCACTCGTGCAGCGAGTCTTCGTCATTGTCGCCGGTCTTATGGTTTTTCTTCACTTCTAGCCGCAGGGTGTGGCGGCGATAGGTCTTTTGCCTACACTTTGCCTACACTCGTTGCCGACAGCAGTAAATGCGGCACAGCAGCGAGAGACGCATGTTTACGCCAGTTTCACACCGCGCGGAGAAAGAGAGAACCAGAATCTCTTTAAATTTCTTTTGTCGGAAAATAACCGGGCGCAATAACAAAAACATGTTTACCAGAAGAGAGAGTGTATTGTTTTTCAATAAAAGTTTAAATCAAATCTGGTAACGGTTTTCTTTTATTCTAACGTCTTTATTTAAAAGGAACTTGTAATTGTTTACGAGAGGGACGAGAGTTCCCCCATAAATACTCACAATCGTATCGATCGTTTAAACTATCTGTCAGTTGAGGAATCATAAACCTTCGATGTGGAGACAGCTTTAGAACCGCACGGCCTACACACGATCCCTGCGTTCGTTCGAACGGATCGCTAACCTTTATCGTCTATCTTCGATCAGTGATCGCCTTCGCTCAACCGCTCGCGAAATTGGCTTGTGCTAGCAGGTGTACGCACAGATCGTTGCTGAATTTCGCTTTCCGCGAGACACGGGGAGAAAAGATATACGATCGTACCGTCCGAATTCGACAACGGATTGTGTCGCTGTGGGTCACGTGAGTGCATCGGCGCACGTGACGATCATCAAGTGCGATGACACACGTGAGGACGGGGTTCACCGCCGCCGCGAATCTCGCTGCGCCAGGTCGCGTGACTATTTATGGAGAGACAGCTGTGCTGCGACAGCGAGGACGCCGATCAAATTTTTTCTTTAAATTCAGACTATGTGTAACGATCGGTGTGGCAAAGCCGGAACACACACCGCGAGTGTCGAAAACAGCGCACAATTACCGAGTCGTTAACACCAGAGAACAATCAAATTCCGCAAAGTGACGGATTTCTCTCAAATTGTAAATTTTACAGAAACTTAGCTCCAAGTGGTTTTATTTTAGCAAGAAAAAAGTATATGAAATATTGAAAATAAAATATCAAAAATCTTTGTAGCTAAGAGCTATTTTGTAAATTAAATACTGAAGAAATTAAAAATAATAACAAATAAAATATTTTTTCAAATTGACATGTGACGAAATTAGATTTACAATCAACTATCCATCAATTCGATCGAGATTGAAGACGCAAAATCCCGATAAATTTAACAGCTTGTTTTTGCTGAAATACTCATGATTGATTATACTTTAAATGCACGTAGCCGATGTGAATTATAATCATTGTATAATTCTTTTCCAATGAGAAATAAAGTTAATGTAAGATTAATGAGTTAACCAGAGATGCGTGCAAGATTGAATTCAAAACACGCTTTGTTTCACGATGAGACAGTAATCACGTTGCTTTTCTCGTTACCACGCGGTCTTACACTTGTACCGTTAACTTACATACATACTGAGGAAAATCGCGAGGCGAACGCGTGTGTCGCAAGGCTGTCTCCAAGAGAGCGGCTACGAGAAAATCTTTTATAAATTTGAAATCAATTACTTTTGTTTACTTGTTTTGTTTTCACACAATTGTGTTTTCTCGTTTCCTTCTCCGAGTCTCCCGGGAAAAACCTCACGACAGTGAAAAAAAGCGCTCGAATACTCTAGTCGCTATTTCTCTTTCTCTCTTGCGGAGAATATTACGCGGATTTTAATTTGTTTTTAAATTTATTTTGACAGATTGCAGAAATAAAAAAATTTTGCGCAAAAGAAAACCAGCGTTCGCGCTTTTCTTCATATTAAATTTAACTCTGAGGAATCTATATTGTATTTATTACATTTGTTATTAATTCATTTGTGTCTCTCGCGCGCTCGAATCGTCGGCAATCAAGAGAATTCTCGCTCGCCTTCGTCTGTCACAATAACACGCGCACACGCTCACACGCGCATTCGCATTCACACGCCATAAACACTGTCGTCGACAGAAAACATAAAACCGATCCCGACGATTTTTTTTTTTTTTTCAGGATCGTTGCACACGGGTCGAGCCGTCGGCATGCGAATCGCGCGGATCGACGTGAGATGAATCGCGAGGAGGACTGCACACCTGCACATAGGTATCCAATTTTCGCCCGCAGCCGGCCG
This sequence comes from Pseudomyrmex cubaensis, assembly GCA_014825685.1. Classification (NCBI taxonomy): domain Eukaryota; kingdom Metazoa; phylum Arthropoda; class Insecta; order Hymenoptera; family Formicidae; genus Pseudomyrmex; species Pseudomyrmex cubaensis. The sequence goes on along the minus strand of QVOA01004674.1, from coordinate 7,672 downwards.
TCCTGTTTCGCGGAGAGACGAGATCGGAAATTAGCGAGAAGAGAGCACCGCGACGAAAATCTTCCCGCGAGATGAGAGACACACACACACACACACGAGATCGGCGAGACGTATCCGATTCGGCAGTTCAATGCGAACTGACCGCGTCCCATGGCACGCTATTCCATTCCACCACCTCATTCCTTTCAGTCTTGTTCTCTTTCTCTTTCTCTCTCTCTCTCACGACACGACTTTCCCTACTCTTGGTCCTTTTCGCGATCTCCATCACTCGTCGTGTCGCTGCACTCAGAGATCGACCATTCGATCTTTATCACGGCGGTGCGTTTGGCAATTGGTTTATTGAGATAAAGGCGCGCGCGTCGGAAGCACCGAAAAGAACTTTTTTTTTCCAGTCGGCAAAGAACAGATCGCCGCATCGCATGTTGTCGATCCCGTTAAATTGAGAGAGACGTCTGTTAACAATATAAATGTTTCGTGAGAACATGTTCCGTCGTCATTGGACAAATGCCTTCTCCGAGATGACGCGATCAATTAGAACTGATAAACGTTACGAGAAATCGCCGCGTTTACACGGAATTCGGTCGGCTTTTTAATATTTTTAAAAATAACTTTCAACTTAACACCAGAACAACCAGAGTTTAGAATGTACTGGTTCACCGCATCCGTCGATTTGACGGATATTTGAAAAAATTGTTTTTTTCGTTATTATAATGTTTGCGGCTATAATTAACAAAAAAGCTCCCAGCTGCGAGGATTTTTACATTTCACACTTTCTTTTTTCTCGTTGGGGAAAACAAAATTCGGGACATTTTTTGTTTAATTTAATAAAAAAAATCTGAAAGTCGTCCATTTTGACGTTTGAATGTTGCGCATTGCACGCGCAAGAGACAACGTAACTTTTTATCCGGCTATCGCGTGTGCGATCTTGATCCGTGCTAAGTGGGTGACCTTCTAACCTAATCGCCGCTAATTTCATTTGTCGGACACTCGGCGAATCCGCGCGAAATCATGTTTGCGCTCGCGTTATTTTTTTTTTTTTTACACATCGCAGCATGTACCTATCGGGGAGGAGCCGCTCGCCTGCCGGTCTGTCGCGCTCCAAATACTCGTTCGTGGCTCTACCCACCTGCCGTCGTCGTGATCGTGGCTCGTGGCGTCCCACGTAAATCCAGCCGCGGATCGCGACGATGAAACCTCGCGCTACCGTCGTGAGAATCCATTTTTCCGCTCGTTGCACTCTCCTTCCGGCTGTCCTCGATCAGCACTCTGCCGAGCATGCAACACATTGCGCAGTCCGCATTTTCATCGACGCTTTCCCGAAAGAGGAATGCAATTCTTATCTCTACCATCTCATACGACTTAACAATTTTTAATAATTTTTTCCACCAGCAGCAGATGCAAGTAGAAAAATGTAGTTTAATGAGAAATAATAGATTTTTTATTTATGAAAAGAAACAATGATGTGATTATCCCCAATTCTTAATAATTTCTATCAAAGACAAAAATTTCTAAACATGTTTCCAATTAAAAAATCATCGATTGAAAACGCGTGAAATGTGCGCTAAATTTGGAAAAACATTCTCGGCGCAACGCGATTAATACTATCGACCGCTATTTCGTTAACGGATCTCTGAATCGCGCGCGATATCTCTCGATTTCGCGGATGATACTCACGAAGCTGCGACATCAAAGAAACGCCGCTGATCGTCGCAGAGTCTTCTCGGGAAGACTCACGTGCTGTTGGTTTTGTGAGAACGCGACGGATTGAGCAAACGAACGCGGAACTACATGCGCGGCCAACGACAGCCCGCGCGAGACTGCCGGTCCGATGACGACGCGTCGTCTTTGGCATTTGGCTTGGATGGGCAAGGTGGATGAATGTGTGAGTGGATAAATTAAATTAATGGATAAACGGGTGTGATGAAATTTTTTCTCAACTTTTTATAAATCACGCGCGTACTTGTGTTTACAATCAAGTCCAAAATAATTTAAAGTCAACTTTCTTTCTCTCTCCGTCTTTGCTGACAATATTTTTATCTTGTACCGAGAAAAATAATTAAAAAAACGTAATTAATTAAAACGGTAAAAGTGAAAAACGAGCGTGATGCAAACGACATTCTTACATCAATTACGCGCACTCTTCCCAAAGCGCAAACCAAACCTCCGCGGGCTGCTCTTGTATGACGTAATGCGCATTTCTGGACCAGGCCGTGACATTGCATAACGAAACGCATTAAATGCGTATCGTGACATGCAAGTGTGTAGCGCTAGTTGCCGATGCATCGAATATAATAACGCACGCACACACACACACACACGCAGTATGTGTGTGTGCTACACATTATCATCTCATCGTAATTACAAGTTTCTTACGAGCGACCGTGCACGCTTTACGTGTCTCTATTAATCCTACAATGTACTTTTCATACGATAATATATGTGCGACTTGATAAGAGTCCCTCAACGTAAGAAAGTAATTAATTCGCTCTTTGTTCAAAAATAACTTTGTGCCAAGTCGGTTGATTAAAACTTTTGCAATTGTCATTATCATCTCGAGAATCAATTTGACATTTTATATGACGTGTGTGAATTTCTCAATTAAATCACGATCGACCTGTTTCCCTTCCTTGAATTTGAAATATTTCTCGATATATCGATATAAAATCGAAAAAATAACAAGACAATAGCAAGTTAAAAAAATCCAATTTTTTTGCAGTCCCTGAATTTAATTTCAAATTTAAAATATTATTGTATAAAATATTTATACAATATGCACACAGAGAAAATATTCTTAGAAGAAAACCGACTACAAATTCAAGTCCACTACCACAATAATATTCTGTAACATTCATAAAGCTCTCTCTCTCTCGCTATTGCCAACTCTGCTCGAGAAACATCAGTAAAACACACTTGATTTCGAAGATCAAGTTCACACTCTCGAAAATATCTCTCGTATTCACACTAAAACGAACGATTTTTGAGCGAAAATACGACGTGTGACGCACGTCAAAGCGGCAGAAAAAGGAGACAAGCGTCTTTTAAAGCGGTGCACCGTGTACCTCGTCACGGTAGCGTGTGCATCTGCGTCGTCGTGAATGCACTCGTCCAACAAGAACCGAAAGATAGAGAGAGAGAGAAGAGAAGGAGGAGATCGCGAGGGAGACGAAGAGAGCTTCGTGGTTAGCGAGGAACCTTGACGGTGCCTGAAGAACGCTATTCCATTTTCGCGGGGCATAGTATCGAATCGACGACGCAGATGTGGACGGACCACGCGCTGTCACCGACTACCAAAGGGACGGGACGAGTCCACACCGAGAGTGCGCCGCGAAGAAGCGCGGACTTTTCCAAGGGGAGGAGATAAAAAATCGAAACTGCGTCAGAAACGAAGAATTTTTCTGATATCGCGAGGAAGTTGAACGCGAATGATTGATGAAAACAAGGGTAAGAAGAATCATGCGCGCACAATCGAGTTCTTCAACATCTTCAACATCTCGTTACACACGTGTTAGAAGTAGAAACACAATGTGGTGAACATAAAGTAAAATTTTGTCGGCCCTCGCGCGCACACAAATGTGAATCAAATTTCATCTCCTCCCGCGAGCTCCCGTTCGCGAATTACGCGTCGCCCCGTATCGCGCCTCTAGCTTTTAATGCCAAACTAGAGCGCGTTATGCTAAAGATAGGTCGTCGCAGTCAGGAATCGGCGACGCGTATGTACATACATCTGCTACGTACCGGCGCAGGGAACAAGGGCGGCCTTGGCCTTTATGAGCTTATATAACGAGGAAGCAGTCGATTCGCGAGCTCAGTCATTTCGACTTATCGACTTCGCGACGACGTGCGTCGCGATATATCGGACGACACCTATTATCGAAATGTAATTTGCTCTCACGTGTCACATATTGTCACCGAGTTCTGCGTCGATTTTCGACGTACAAGAGAACGATATCACTCAGGTGATACAAAATATAAAAGCACTTATTTGCGTTAAAAAAAAAAATGCACACAATGTTAAATGCGTAGGAATGGCTCGTCAAAGTGTTTCGCAGCTCTTTTTTGCGAGAAATTTTTTTATACCGAAACATCGGTGGACGCTCTACTAGGAAACTTCCACGTTGTTGTGAAAATGCAATTAACGCGGTGCAAAGGTGGAAAAGTCGCGCGATCGGAAAATTATAGGTACCATTAAAGGATCGCGCGCGCGCACCTCTTCGAGACTAATCGGGTGGGGATCGTCACTGTGGAAAATCAACGTCTCTTCTTGGCAGAAACGAAGGTAGACCGTGGGTGGCGTATAGCGACGACAACAACGACGACGGTGCGACAGAGCGCCAAGTTTCTTCCGTTTTTTTCGCGCGTTTTAGTTTCGCGCAACGCGTCCTCAAGTTTTAACGGTGTTTATTTCAGTGAATTAAACTCGCTGGTGAGTTTATGTCAAACGCAAAATGTGCCGTACAAGCTTTCTTATCAATATAATTGACAAAAGCGTTTAAAAACTGGAAGATATATATGTATATATTGTATAATCGAAGCTTCTTTCTGTAACGCTTGAAATTCTGAAAAAAATACAGTCTGCCTATTTTATATTCAGCTTCGTTATTTATTTTATTTATTTAAATTTAAAAATATAAAAATCTTTTATTATTTAAATTTCGTTCTTGGTTCACTAATTACTAATGTCGTTATTATTAATTACTTTGCTCTGAATATGATACATGCGATGACGTTCTTTTCTAAAATCGAACGAAGAACTTAGAAAGATTGATCTTTTCGCGTCACGTGTGTGTGCTAAGAAGCGAACGCGACCTTCGTCTCTTTGATATGGTCATGATGCGTAAGAGATGTCGTATCTGCCAAGTCTATTAAATATGCGAAAAATCGATCGAACTTTTTTAGTCTGCTCGGCGCAAGCTTATCGTCAAGTTTGCAGCTTCGCGGAAAGTGTATCGCGTGCATATTACGACATACGGTTTTCAAATTAATTATGCATTGAACGCGCAACGAAATATTCCGACAGAAATTTGGCATTAGCCACGTGCACTTAAACATCAACACTTCTGGTTGGTTTTCGTGTTTATTCTCCGACTATGAGATCACCGCAAAGGTTGTCATAACTGGCGCAACGCGCGCGTAAACATACTTTGATTTATTCATTCGCGCCTCGAGGAATATCGTATGCGCGATTAAAAAACATTGCTACGTGTGTGTGCGTGAGAATTTTTGAAGTTAATTTTTATCGCACGCATTTCAGAACTGATTTCGACGAAGCGCGAGTGGGCGAGATTACACAATATCAACACGAGTTTCCAGGTAAAGATATGTGTGCGTGTGCTTTATAGTATCACGCACACAAATGTCGCTTGCGTCGAGTATAAATGAATAGCTGAATATATATACATATCGCTCGCAAAACAACACTACAATGATAAATCGCGTATCACGTGTCCAATTAACGCGAGATAATTTATATAAAAAAAAGACTTTTAATTCTCTACGTATCTTTCTCTGTAATTTTCAATTAAAACCAACTTCTTTGTTTCTCCATTTTATATAGATTTATAATCGATGTTTCCATCGATATTTATTTATTTGCGAGAACCCCATAGAGAAAAGAAAATTAAAAAAATAGAAAGCGACGAATTTAAATTACGTGTGCAATGAGAAAAAAATTACATACCTACATATAAAAAAATATTATTTATCTATTATATTCGCGTAGCAGAGAAAAATAACAAATGAGAGTAATTTTATTACGTTAAATCGCGACGACACGTTCCATTAAATCAAAGCGTTCCTCTGTCTTTTTTTTAGGTGACCTACTGAGATCACGAAAAAGAATGGTCAATTCGATATTACTGCTCTGGGCGTTGGTCGGTCTAATTGGCCGAGTGCACGGCAAATGCAGCTCAGCGCTGATCGCCGAGAATGAACGGTCGATCGCCTACGCGTGCGTTCACGGCGACCTGAGCGACCTCGACGAGCTGCCCGACGAGACCGAATGGATCGAGTTCTCGGTGTCGCGCTTCCACGCGATACCCGACGACGCGTTCCGTCGATTTCCACACCTGCTTCGCCTGTCCTTTTACAATTGTCACGTGAACGTCATCGAGCCCGCCGCGTTTCGCGGTCTGCTGCGACTCGACTGGCTGATTTTCCACGGCACGAGAATCCACGCGGTGAAGGCCGCGTGGTTCCGTCACCTGCCGAATCTCAGGAAATTGGTTCTCGACAGGTATATCGTTGTCTCTTACAACTCACGATTTTCCAAACTAAACATGTTTCAATGAGGAACACGAGATAACAGAAAAATCTCCTTTTCTTTTTTATCTAGAAAGTACAAGAAGTAAAGAATTTTAAAAAGCGTTAACTCGGTATCATAAAATGCCGATAAACTTTTGTTATCGAGATTAAAGAGCTTTTTGTTGACATATTGTCGGTGGCAAATCAATGTCGCATTTGCGCGAATCGTCGACGAGAGATTTGTCCGCATTGGAAAAAACGCGCGATTATGTAATATTTATCAAATTCGAGGGCATCGACAAATCGAGGTCGGATGCAGCTTATATAAAACGTCCCTCGGTTATATATTCGGTAATGTTGACGACCCAGTTTTACGCGCCATTGCGAACGTGATGTCATCGATATCGGAATACCGGCGCTTAGAAATTAAATGCTATTGGTCAAGATCGAGAGAGCGCAAAAGGTCTGCTCCCAAGCTTTCAGGCGAAACAAATGATAAGATTCTTTGAGACTCGGTTAACATCTTTCTCGAAGCTCTGAAAATTTCTCTACGTGTTCTTGATATGTTTCTTTTCTCTTTTTCTCAATTTCGTAATGAGCGCGTGTTTACACGCGTCTCGATTTTGTGTTTCGTTCGTCAACTAAATGATCAGCAATTGAAAGCTAATTGAACAATATAAACACTATTTCACCTAGACGAAATGTTTATAAAAAAATATTTAAGTCGAAACAATCCTAGATGTAAAATAATATTGTAACACGCGATCCCGTTCTCTTTTCTCCAGATGCGACTTGGTGTACATCGAGCCCGACGTTTTCCGTACGTTACCGCGACTGGAGACACTCGACTTGCGCGATAACGACCTCGATTGTCTCTCGGTGGAAGAACTGTCGCATCTGAGGTCGCTCAGGACCGTGCGCATCGACGGCAATCCGTGGTTGTGCCACTGTCGATTCAGAATGGACAAATTCTTTCGCGAAAGATCGATCGTACAGGAGATACAGTGCAGGATTCGTCCAGGTGTCTGCACCATGTATCGAAATCCGCAGTGCATGACGCACATCGACATCCCGCTCCCACCTCCGACGATTACTATCCAGCAGGTATACGCGGATCTTAGAGAGAAGAGATTTATAAACGTCAAAGTTTACAAAAATACAAAATAGTAGAAAACGATTGCAACAACGTTTTTGAAAACTTTTACAAGAAAACTCGTCCAATCTTCGTGACGTTGATGCGCACAATCGCTAACTAATGAAACCTAACTAATGAAACCGTTTTGCACATTTTACCTCGCTACTTGCAAAGTGGACTTCGCGCCAGCGAGCGTCTCACCCGCGTGGTTCTTTGAGATCAATTAACCGTGGTAATTGAATAAGAACAAACTCACCCCAACGGGGGACGAAGTCGCGCTCTTGGCAGCATCGCGAA